>CM029598.1:8076242-8186328 GCA_017311375.1 Mytilus coruscus
TGTAGAACATTTGCGGAGATTTTTCATTTAATATTAATAGCTTAGACTTTAGTTAGAACTTTCAAAATAAGATACAAATAAATCAAACGAAAATGGCCATAGAAGTTGTGTACAAAATTTGAAAAGTTTGTAAACTGGATCTCAATGCATGCAATATATTTAATATGTGATGATGTAACATGAAACAATAAATACACTAACATTAATGCTTGTTTTCTTCAACTGTTTTCCTAACTAAAATTTGTTTTAATCTACACTTTGCACTTGCAATTTAAATCATGAAATCATTGAAATAGTGCTGTGACTTCAGTTTTATTATTGAACATCAGACTTAATATAAAGAAACAAATGTGTGGTGTGAATCAATGAGACAACAACCCAAAAATATCACGATACCAGGAAAAACCTTTAAAGAGTAATATAAGATAGTTTACATTATGTGCGTGCGTATATCATAAAACAAGTTATAAATTGTCACGACAACTTTTGAATAAATTTAAACCAACAGAGAATAACGTATTCCGTAAGAAGGTTTAAAAGGAACCAGCACAATCTAGGAAAGGGAAACTAAAATAAAAAGGGAAAAGTAGTCACGTTAGTATCAAATAATGTAAAAGTTACTGTAAGTAACAACTAGAATCCAACTAAAACACAAATTAACTCATGTACTCCAGTAGAGTGACAAGAAATAGAATAATCATTTGTGACATACATATTCTGTAACTGTCAACGAAGTGATGATGACATTCGTTCATTGATTTAGTTTAAGCAGGAACTCTCTACCAAAACAATCTCGATAGACAAACCCAAGCTCTTGAATAATAAATCAAAATGTAGTTAAATACTGTATATGCAGGCAATGTTGGGATGTTCATAATAAATAATGCAAGTCTTCTGTTTGGTCGAACAGTTTAGTTCTCGATCAACCATCATTTCTGGTATATATTCCTAGCTGTTTTGGGCTGTTATTTTTGTAAGATGACAGCAATACATATATATGAATATAGCTTTAGTTATAGAAAGTAAAGGAAGAAGGAAAACTCTTGTACAACAGTCCAAATAAAAAGACAGAAAAGGCTTGGAATGAGAAAATCTTCTTGACTTCTTAAAGAAACAACGAACTTATAAAAATGTTTCCAGTTTGTTTCGTATTCATATGCATCTTTTTTCACAAAAGTGTTTCAATTTCAATATTTATATGATCATTGCCCAGAGATATTCTTTGGTTGTAAGAAGGACAGGGGTTCGATCACAGTCAGGTCAAACCAAAGACTTGCAAATCTTATTTCGGCGTTTAAAGGATTAAAAGCAAAGACTGGTCGGCTCTGAGTCAGAATAATGTGTCCGTATAGGATGACATATCTTTCTGACGACTGTGTCAAATAAAAATTCCAGCTCAGCTTGTTTGCTTAGTACATAGCACGGTTCAATTTGTTTTATATACACATGGGGTTTTGTATCGATAAGGATATTGTTTGATAACAGGAGATAGAGTCCAGTTTGGAAAGTGCTATTGAAAATGGTTTCATGCAAATGTAAATACCCAACGGCTTATGCATAAGTTGTAGACGGTAAATTATTGAAACATCATGTACGTATATTTTAAGTATAAACAATAACGATTCCAATGACGATATCTTTGATAAAGGTCGTCAAACTTCTGTTTACAAAGATGCAACAAAACTCATGGATCAGCGCAACTAAAATCACCTCTTCGACAGTTGTCTGTATTTGGCTAACTAGTTTGGATTTTCAAATATTTTGACCTTGATCATCACTGAAGGGTCAATAATTATCTAAATGCGCATCTGGTGCAGTAAAATTGACACCGTTAATGTCATTGCAAACGTTACCATATCTTTGTTGACTGTTTAGGAATATGTGTGTCACAAATAATCAATTATCAAAGCCACATTCCTGTCCTCCTTTTTTTGCCATTAATATATTAATGGACCTGAAATTTTGGGGTTGTGATTTTATTTGTACTGTTTTAAGGTTTGTTGATAAAATATTTCGACTTATTTTATTTTGCCATAATATTGTAATTGTTTTCCCTTTTTCGACTTATTTTGTTTTTCCATGATTTTGTAATTGTCTTCCCTGTTTCGAATTACTTTGATTGCATTCTTTGTAACTTCTTGAAGACTCGTTCTGGTTTTTCCTAATATCTTAAATAGCACTTAATTTCAAGACTAAATTTGTATCATTGTCCTCCTCTGTAAAATGGGTAATTCTTTTTATCAAACTATTTGCTGTACAATATAGGTGTTATTCTGCTTCTTAAGCATGGTGTGCTTGCCAATGAGACAACTTTCCACCAGAGACCAAAAGAGGTAGACGTAGCAAGCTACATAACGCCCCAACATGAAAATGTAAGACAATTCAAACGAGAAAACTAACGGCCTGATTTATGTATAAATAATAAACAAAACATAATATACAGCAACAAAAGACAACTGGTGAATTACTGGCTCGTGACTTTGGACAGGCACATACAAAATGTGACAAGGTTTAACATGTTAATGAAGGCCCAACCCTTCCCTGACAGTGGACAGAAGTGTAACATCACAACATAAGAACAAACTATATTTTGTTTTCTAACCTCTGATCTTGAGTGTAAAGACAAAACACAAATATTATACGTGTATATTAATTATTGGCATTGATATGAAAGATTAATTTTCGAAAGATCATGATGTTCATGTCATATTTGATATAGCAATCCTTATACTTGTATCCATGTGCTGTTTATTTTCGAAATACACTGATATGCTATCGTTGATAAGAAGATGTCGAAATTGACAGTAAAGTTTAAAGATTTCATAGTAGAAAATAGTAAAACAATATATACACTCGAACGATTTAAATGATAGGCACGATTTCATGAAAGTAAGGATTTTCGGAGATTGGGCTATCAATGGTGTGTAAATATCTTAACATGTGCAATGAGATAGATTTAAGAATGTTAAAAACAGATTAATTAAAACATGGCTTTTCCGTTTCGGCTTGGTTATTATCCGTCGAATCAGCCCGACATAGTTACTTCAGACCTGGCTGTAATGGGTTTAACACCTTGAATCGTTCCAACAGCTCTTGAAACGCGTATTTTATATATAACCGCTTTTTATATATTGCATTCGTCTTCGGTTTGATCCCATTAGAATCACTGGACATATCTAGTCTAAGCTTATATTTCATTTACCTATTTAGCAATAAAGATTTGTTGTATATGCTAGTTGTTCATAGAAATTTTAACACTCCTTCCATAAAACCTGTGTTAGGATAAAATGAGGGCTACTGATTCTTTTTATTTGAGAACATTGAAACTAATGGTTGTATGATTTACAAGTCAAAAGACCTTCACAGAAAAATAATTACGGTGCATTCAGATAGTAAAAAGCAAGTTTGTACCAAAATAATTTATCGTGATTCACATCAACATTAGGTATCGTGTCATAAAATAAGATGATTATGGTCTTGTAATGGATTGTGATTGTGAGTTCTGTATTATCGTCATCTTTATTTATAAAAATTTGGATTCATCAATGTGCCTGAAAGATCTTATGCATAATATGAAGGTAATTTACCGGAGTCCATTAAAATTAAAAAATCCTTTCGGCCTCACCCCCTATGAATTTTACTAACCCTCTATGGATCCGTAGGGGGTCAGTAGCGAACCATATAACCTATAAGGTAGGACTCATTGGTTGCCACAAACTACCGCCTACAAAACACAACATCGAAAACTAAAGGCTGAGCAACACAAATTTACACCAAAAACGGTGATCTCAAGTGCTCTTGAAGGGTTTAAACCATGATACATATATACTTATGAAAGAGTATTTACGAGAGTTAATTCAGAAAGAAAATGTGTCCATGCAAACTTCAAAGTTTATCAATATTTAAGATCAAATTTTTTCAATATCCCACAAATAGAACCAAAATACGTAAATACACACGCATAACTTATATATGTTATTTCCGAGAAAACAATTTTTTTGTGCAGACTTGCAACATTAAAATAAATTAATGACAAAACAAGGAAGGTAATCCTTATGAGAAGAGAATAGTAAATCTTGTGATGGAGACGTCATGTTAACTATTGCTGTAAATAATTTAAAACCTAACAATAGTCCAGGAATGAACGGGATAAGCATGAACTTTTATATTATAAAAAAATGTAAGGCCCTCTTGAACCTGTACTTATAAAAATTTCTAATCTTAGCTTTGAAAATAAACCACTGCCATTTTCACGACGAAGTTTACTGAATCTTATTCAAAAGAAAAATGATCCTATGGAACTTGCAAATTACAGACCAATATCATTATTAAATAGTGACTATAACATACTTTCAAACACTTTAGCTTTAAAAATAAAAAAAATCTAAATCGAATCATTAATGCTGATCAAACAAGAAACATCAAAACAGATTCAGAGGATTTAATCTACGCCAAATACAAGACGTAATAGATTACGCAGATAAATTTAATATAGAAAGGGCTTTTTATTTGTAAATTTTTCGAAATATTTCGACACATTAGAATGGAATTTTATGTATCATACTTTAGAATATTTTGAATTTTACTTGAAACTACTCGACCCCAATCTTAACCATACTCGGCTGTACTGATTTGTACTTGAACCTTATATTTGCCATTGGAAAAAGTCTGAACTATTACTCGACCAGTCTGAAACAGTCTTAACCCATTCTCAACCTGTACTCGACCAGTTCTCGACCTATTTATTTCAGTCTGAAGCATACTTGACCAAATAACCTGTACTTTTTTTAATTTTAACTGTTGATATAACTATCTTTTTAACTGACATGACAACAGCCACAATAAAGCAAAGATATACTTACAGATTTTTACATCCTTACATAATTATCACATTTATCAAATCGAGATAGTCAAATTATCTAATTTTTAAGTCTTAGTCTGGTGAAAAAAGACTGAAAAACACACCAGTACTGAGATATAAAACCTAATTAAGGTGCTTCTTGTTTGCCATGTAGTTTTTTTAACAAAAATTAATCATTGTTAATTCACCTTAATTCTTAAATAAAAACTACATTAGGTTTCATGGTTACAAACAATAGATATATAACTATCTTTTTAACTTACCTAATTACAGCCAACAAAATCACTAAAATTTTTTAACCTTATATCAGAAATATATTTATTCTTATTATAATTTGGCATATATATAGGTATATATATATCTAAAAGGGATAAAAAATTTAAGAAATGATTAAAACTGTTCTTCTGATCAAGGGTAAACTATAAAGTAACACCTCCTGCTTGGGGCACACTCATTAAAAAGAACGCACCTGGTCAGAGAGTAACAAATTTTAAAAAACATCATGTAAAACTTAAATCACAAGGCCTTTTGAATTCACTAGAAAAACAATACACGAGTTTAAAGAAAAATAGGATTTTATTTTTACCTGTACAACACACCTGTACTGAGGTAATTAAACCTTATTAAGGTGCTTTTGTATGCCATGTCTTTAATTTTGACAAAACTTAATTAATCAACCTAAATTTACTGAAGCTTTGGAACACAATTTCTTTTAATAGGTTTTCGAGGATTGTATTGAAGTTCTATAATATTAAATTATATTGGTGTTACAAAACAAGGGTGACATTTTTAAAATTTATTAAATTGCTTTATATACAACAATGTTTTTTTAACTGTGTTATTAACTAAACTCGACTGACACCATACATTTAGAATGAAGAACAGAAAGTCACAAGACAAAAAGTCACATTCTAACAATAAAGTCTTAGAAATTCCAGTGTCCCGTACAATCTTAATAGGCTGAGGAGTAGTATTATCAACAATAAAAACAAACCCATCAGACATAAAGGGTTTATATTCCTCCATGTAATCACAAAAACTGGACTTAAAAGCCTGACTCGCAGGACATTCCAACGTATTGGTAACAAGGCGTGTCGTACAAGCACTGGTCTTGGGCTTATTATCTCTTTCATTCTTCTTCTGGAGTCTAAAACAATCAGCCATCAGGTGGCTATTCTTCTTACAATAAGCACAATTCAAGGACTTCTTCTCAAAAGTATCAAATTTTGGACTAGACAAATTATAACTAGACTGACTCTTATTCTGTGCAACAGGCTTACTTCAGTACGCTCAGTACTTTGATTCTTGTAATTTCCACTCGAAGTATTAAAATTTTGACCTTTGAAACTTCTTTTCCGTGAAAGGGTATGATTATCGGAAATAACAGCTGCATCTTGTTATGTCATCTAAATGTGTTTTAAGTCTAAATGAACAAACTGCTTGAACTCTTCTAATAGCATCAATTGTCTTAAGTTATCAAAATTTTTATCTATTTTTTTTTTTTGACGTAAGCCATTTATCAAATAGATCTTCTTTTTCCCTAGCAAATTCAACATAGGTTTGTGAATCAAACTTTTTATAAGACCTAAATTTCTGTCTATATGCTTCTGGCACTAGCTCATAAGCTTTCAAAACTTCCTGTTTTACAGTGTCATAATCAGAACTTTTTTTCAGATGAAAGTGCTGAGTAAATTTCAGCGGCCTTGCCCTCAAAAACACTATGCAGCATTGTAGTCCAATAAGGCTTCGGCCAATTCAAATTTTGAGCAATTTTCTCAAACTGTGGAAAAAATTTATCAACTGTTTTTTCACAAAATTTGGGAAACAAATGTATATTTTTTGCTGCATCAAAATATTCTGATTTTGAAATTACTTTAGTGTTGCTTTTTTTTTTTGACCATTTCAATTTTCATTTTCTCCATCTCTAACCTTTCCCTCATTTCAAGTTCTGCCTGTTTTAATTCAAATTCATCTTCTTTTTCTTTTATTTTCTCCATCTCTAATCTTTCCTTCATTTCAAGTTCTGCCTGTCTTTCTTCTTTTCTTTTTCTTTTTCCAATTGTTTTAATTTAACTTCGTTTTCCAATTGTTTCAATTTAAATTCATCTTCCTTTTCTAATTGTTTTAATTTAAGTTCGTGTTAAAAAAAAATTTTTTTTTTAACTGTGTTATTAACTAAACTCGACTGACACCATACATTTAGAATGAAGAACAGAAAGTCACAAGACAAAAAGTCACCTTCTAACAATAAAGTCTGAGAAGCTCCAGTGTCCCGTACAATCTTAATAGGCTGAGGAGTAGTATTATCAACAATAAAAACAAACCCATCAGACATAAAGAGTTTATATTCCTCCATGTAATCACAAAAACTGGACTTAAAAGCCTGACTCGCAGGACATTCCAACGTATTGGTAACAAGGCGTGTCGTACAAGCACTGGTCTTGGGCTTATTATCTCTTTCATTCTTCTTTTGGAGTCTAAAACAATCAGCCATCAGGTGGCCATTCTTCTTACAATAAGCACAAGTCAGTGAATTCTTCTCAAAAGTATCAAATTTTGGACTAGACAAATTATAACTAGACTGACTCTTATTCTGTGCAACAGGCTTACTATCAGTACGCTCAGTACTTTGATTCTTGTAATTTCCACTTTTTTTAACTGTGTTATTAACTAAACTCGAATGACACCATACATTTAGAATGAAGAACAGAAAGTCACAAGACAAAAGTCACATTCTAACAATAAAGTCTGAGAAGCTCCAGTGTCCCGTACAATCTTAATAGGCTGAGGAGTAGTATTATCAACAATAGAAACAAACCCATCAGACATAAAGGGTTTATATTCCTCCATGTAATCACAAAAACTGGACTTAAAAGTCTGACTCGCAGGACATTCCAACGTATTGGTAACAAGGAGTGTCGTACAAGCACTGGTCTTAGGCTTATTATCTCTTTCATTCTTCTTCTGGAGTCTAAAACAATCAGCCATCAGGTGGCCATTCTTCTTACAATAAGCACAATTCAGTGACTTCTTCTCAAAAGTATCAAATTTTGGACTAGACAAATTATAACTAGACTGACTCTTATTCTGTGCAACAGGCCTACTATCAGTACGCTCAGTACTTTGATTCTTGTAATATCCACTCGAAGTATTAAAATTTTGACCTTTGAAACTTCTTTTCCGTGAAAGGGTATAATAATCGGAAATAACAGCTGCATCTTGTTATGTCATCTAAATGTGTTTTAAGTCTAAATGAACAAACTGCTTAAACTCTTCTAATAGCATCAATTGTCTTAAGTTATCAAAATTTCTATCTTTTTTTATTTTTTTGACGTAAGCCATTTATCAAATAGATCTTCTTTTTCCCTAACAAATTCAACATACGTTTGTGAATCAAACTTTTTATAAGACCTAAATTTCTGTCTATATGCTTCTGGCACTAGCTCATAAGCTTTCAAAACTTCCTGTTTTACAGTGTCATAATCAGAACTTTTTTCTGATGAAAGTGCTGAGTAAATTTCAGCGGCCTTGCCCTCAAAAACACTATGCAGCATTGTAGTCCAATAAGGTTTTGGCCAATTCAAATTTTGAGCAATTTTCTCAAACTGTGGAAAAAATTTATCAACTGTTTTTTCACAAAATTTGGGAAACAAATGTATATTTTTTGCTGCATCAAAATATTCTGATTTTGAAATTACTTTAGTGTTGCTTTTTTCTTTGACCATTTCAATTTTCATTTTCTCCATCTCTAACCTTTCCCTCATTTCAAGTTCTGCCTGTTTTAATTTAAATTCATCTTCTTTTTCTTTTATTTTCTCCATCTCTAATCTTTCCTTCATTTCAAGTTCTGCCTGTCTTTCTTCTTTTTCTTTTCCAATTGTTTTAATTTAACTTCGTTTTCCAATTGTTTCAATTTAAATTCATCTTCCTTTTCTAATTGTTTTAATTTAAGTTCGTGTTCTAATTCAAGCTGTTTTAATTTGAAAGCATCAACATTTTCGACCTTGAGTTCAAGAGGCTCTTCACCAAAACTTTCTGAGTCAACTAAATTGTCTATTACCAAATTTTTTATAATTTGTTTTCTCATAGATACTCTAAAATCTATTTTCAGATGTTTAGCAAGCAACACTAATTCCTCTTTCTTTAATTTAGCAAACCCCTCCAGGTCTGGCGTTTTCAAAAATTTACCGGAATGCCATTTTGCAGAATTTTGTTGGCTAATTCTAATTCAATAAAATACTTTTAAAAAATTAATCTTTAATTAACGTTCTCCCGGACGAGCCCCTATTTCTGTTATGGCCAGAAATCACCTTTATATTGTAGCCAACAAAAGACACAAATCAAAAATAAAATTTATAAAAGTGTCAATCCAACTGAGAAAATTTCTGAGAATATTAATGTCTATGTCTATAAGTTTAACTTTAGAACACTGTAGAAAGGAAACTCCTAGAAAACTGTAGAACGGAAACTTCTAGAACAATGTTGACGTTTAAATTACGCATCTTTTATTATGATCATTCTAGAATCATTATAAAAGTCAAATAGAAAGTTCTAATCATTCCGTCAGTATCTATGATTGTTCCAGTGATTTCTAAACTGCACAGTTACAATATTATTTTGTAAACAACTATAAATATTATGTAAACATATTATAAGGCCACACAAAACAAATTAGACCAACTTAATAAACATGATAGTTACAATATCATAACAATTATTGAAGATAAACCAAACAATTAAAGTATAAAATGATATACATGTGTAACACATGTAGGACTCTGAACCGCGATGTTACTCCGAACCGCGATGGCCACGCTTATGTACGATGGTTGACGCTGAAGTGTGTTTTGATCACGTTGAAGTGCGATGGTGGCATTGTGACGCAATCTTGTTGAAAGCTGCGCCGAAGTGCGTTGGTGATAACGCTGAATTCTATACCGACATGAAGAGCATTTAAATATATAGTTTATTCGGTCCATCGCGTCAGCGTTATCACCAACGCACTTCTATAGTTATGCCTGCCATCGCTTAAGTTTTGCGAAAGACTGACCCCTGTCCCTTGGGTTGTGCACGTTCGATAGTATCCCTTAAACTCGACGTGCATTGGCTCGTGGTGACAGATTTGGTGGCGGACTCGTTGGGCAGAATTTCGATCCAATTAGCTTTGGCATGGTATTATTATTAGCAACAGCTTTCAAAATTACTTTCAAATTATCCACTTACAAAATTTGCAAAAGAATTTCGCAACCAAAATTTAACTGAAGGAACAATAGAAAGTGAGGATCTACTATTGAAGATAAGCAACTTATTATAATACTATTTATTATTTATCTTTACAGTTATATTTAAAATTTTCAAGTTTCAGCAAATATTGAACAAGATTGCATCTAAACAAATTGAGTATAAAACATTAGTTTTAAATAAAGGCAACAGTAGTATACCGGTGTTCAAAAGTCATATATCGATTGAGGGAAAACAAATCCTTGTTACAAACTAAAACCGAGGGAAACACATCAACATAAGAGGAAAACAAAGGAACAACAGGAACACTGAAGTGCAACAAAAACAAACGCCAACATACTTAGAAACGAACTATTTGATAACAACTGCCATATTCCTGACTTGGTACAGGACATTTTAAGAAAAAATGGTGGGTTGAATCTGGTTTAATGGCTAGCCAAACCTCCAGCTTTATGACAATGTTAAAAAATATCGCTAAATTGACAACACTACGTGACAGAAATACAGCACAAAGACACATAAGAACATTCATCACAGAGAAACGCACAAACAAAAAAATAATAGTCGACACAACATGCAAATCGCAGAACAGCAACGAACATATTCCATCAACGACAAACACTACAGGATATCACAAACAATGACGCGCTTACGTAACTAACATGCAATCTCGAACTTTATACAATTATTTTGCACAATACTCGTCCAAACAATTTTCATGACAATGATGGTATTGAAAGGCAATTTTATAATTATTTGGACTACAAACGATTAAAAAACACATAGCTGAGAGGGTGATAGAGCAGATTGTTACCCCGAGAAAACATTGTCAACTGAGGCAAAACCAAATTTGAAGGTTGACAATGTCTTTTCGAGGGGTAACAATCTGCTCTATTACCCTCTCAGATATGTGTTATTTAATTTATTATATTGAATGTTCTGTTTTTACTGTCTATTATATTTCAAATTCAAAGTAATAAACTATGACGTCTTGTACATAGCAATCATCCGTATTTATAAAAGCGCACACCTGAGCAAGCGTCTCCGTGTAATAGAGTATTTGCCATGGGATAGAGTAAATTGTCTCCCTCGTATCAACCAATCAAAATCTGGCATTTTGACATGAAGTATAATAAAACACATTATCCAATCGACACCATCAAATATCAAAAATAAATACATGAATGTTGGATGTACAAAATACCGAGACACGTCGTATAGAAATGCACATTCACATTCGGTATAACAGTCATATTCTGGAAAATGATAATGATGGTATTGAAAGGCAATTTCATAATTATATGGACAACAAACGATAAGACATAAAACATTATTCAACCGAAACCATAACAAAAACTTCAAAAATTAAAAACCAATTGTTCACAGAACAATTGAAGGTCTTTCCACTCGTAAAGATCTATTTTGATATGAAAATAATAAAATTCATTTTAACATGTCATTTCCAGCGTCAAATGATAGCTTTTTGTACGCTGATTCCAAAAATATGAGGTTTATATACAAAAAAAAATTAAATTAGGGAGATAATTTGTTACTTCCGGTTTGAAAAAATTTACTTCCTGTATTATTTGAATGTTTACTTGACACTGATTCCAAAAATATATGGTTCTATATACTTTTATATTAAATAAATACAAAAAATAGCTACTTCCGGTTTACATAAGGTCACTTCCGGTTGGCTTTCTAAGGTCAAGTGGCTTGCAACCTAATACAAAAGTCCCATGGCTTTATCATATATACATATGAGGTAACAGCAAAGGTCATAATCTAGAACGTCAATAACATATGACCTTGAGCTCAATTTCAAGGTCATAAACCAAGGACATCAAATCAAAAGACCCTAGGTCTTAATTATATATGGTTAATGAGTTATATCACCATAAGAGTATTTTCAAATACAAGAGGGGAGAAAACTCTAATTTAATGTTAGCGTACCCTTTAAACCAAAATGTATGTGTTACGACATGTCGCAACTAACAATTTAATAAAATATGTTGTCAATATCTTATACGGTTTTTGAAAAGAAGTGAAAATAAGCCAAAATCAAAATTTATAATATGACCTTGACCTTTGACCTTGACCTAATTTTATTTTTTTTTGGACCAAGGACCTCAAATCAAAAGACCCTAGGTCTCTATCACTTATGGTTTACCAGTTTCACATGCATATCACTTATATCAAATGCATAAGGGGAAATAACTCTCATATGGAATCTCATTACGGCTTCGGTCAAAATTAAAATCCTAATCCTGAAGATGTAACGAGCAATTTGGTAAAATAAATTTGTCGTAATCTTTTACGGTTGCGAAGGAGTAGTGGCCACAAGAAAAACAGTGTTTGGGGAGATAACTCTTACAACGTAAAGTATTTGGTTACGCAGTTGTCAGTTTTAAAAGCGTATAAACTATACGATATCATATTCCAAATATCTAAGCGACATCTTTTGTAACATCAATACTAAGCAAGAAAAAAATTAGGCGGAAGAAAAAAAAAAATAATAATAATAATAATAATAATTAAAAACCAATTGTTCAGAGAACAATTGAAGGTCTTTCCAATCGTAAAGATCTATTTTGATATGATAATAATAAAATTCGTTTTAACATGTCATCTCCAGCGTCAAATGATAGCTTTTTGTACGCTGATTCCAAAAATATGAGGTTTATATACAAAAAAAATAAATAAGGGAGATAATTTGTTACTTCCGGTTTGAAAACATTTACTTCCGGTATAATTTGAATGTTTACTTGACACTGATTCCAAAAATATATGGTTCTATATACTTTTATATTAAATAAATACAAAAAATAGCTACTTCCGGTTTACATAAGGTCACTTCCGGTTGGCTTTCTAAGGTCAAGTGGCTTGCAACCTAATACAAAAAGTCCCATGGCTTTATCATATATACATATGAGGTAATAGCAAAGGTCATAATCTAGAACGTCAAAATAACATATGACCTTGAGCTCAATTTCAAGGTCATAAACCAAGGACCTCAAATCAAAAGACCCTAGGTCTTAATTATATATGGTTAATGAGTTATATTACCATAAGAGTATTTTCAAATACAATAGGGAGAAAACTCTAATTTAATGTTAGCGTACCCTTTAAACCAAAATGTATGTGTTACGACATGTCGCAACTAACAATTTAATAAAATATGTTGTCAATATCTTATATGGTTTTTGAAAAGAAGTGAAAGTAAGCCAAAATCAAAATTTATAATATGACCTTGACCTTTGACCTTGACCTAATTTTATTTTTTTGGACCAAGGACCTCAAATCAAAAGACCCTAGGTCTCTATCACTTATGGTTTACCAGTTTCACATGCATATCACTTATATCAAATGCATAAGGGGAAATAACTCTCATATGGAGTCTCCGAATAGCTTCGGTCAAAATTAAAATCCTAATCCTGAAGATGTAACGAGCAATTTGGTAAAATAAATTTGTCGTAATCTTTTACGGTTGCGAAGGAGTAGTGGCCACAAGAAAAACAGTGTTTGGGGAGATAACTCTTACAACGTAAAGTATTTGGTTACGCAGTTGTCAGTTTTAAAAGCGTATAAACTATACGATATCATATTCCAAATATCTAAGCGACATCTTTTGAAACATCAATACTTCGCAAGAAAAAATTAGGCGGAAGAAAAAAAAAATAATAATAATAATAATAATAATCAGAACAAAAGCAATAGGTCTTTCCACGGAAAAGTGGAAAGACCTAATAATCAGAACAAAGCAATAGGTCTTTCCACGGAAAAGTGGAAAGACCTAATAAATACATAAATGTTGGATGTACAAAATACCGAGACAAGTCGTATAGAAATGCAAATTCACACTCGGTATAACAGTAATATTCGGGAATAGGTCACGTTCGGTGCTTAGCAGAAAAACGACATTGATATTAAACCACAATCTAAGACGTGGTAAAAATGTCATTAGTTAGTTTAGACACAGACACGTTTAGATCAACCAATTCGTGATGGTGTCCATAAAATTAACGGAGTGTCATTTTTAATCTTTCCTCCTCATAACTCTGTTGGAGCAGTTTCTACGTAAGGAACACACTCCTGTATATGAAGTCAGTATAGTGTGAACATGCTCGAGCATAACGTATCAATTGAGAAATGTAAATACCATATGACGGAGCAGAGGGTATGTTACTGCTGAGAAATGGGAGAGTGACAATTTGGAAGTTGAAATCAAATCTGTAAAAGTCACTAGTAGTATTGAAATGATATTTTTGCATACTCTACCATTTACAGAAGTCTAATTATAGTCTTGTTTAATATCAGTTTTCAACTTTAAAAGTTGCTATACCAAAGTTGTGCACCAAGTAGACTACAACTGAAAGCAAAGATAAGTGTTTTTGAAATAATAATATTCAGAATAACTCTCGAAATTATATTGCTATTTTTAAAGCAAAAAAAAAATCGTCAAAGAAAAGTTGTGAATATAAATTATTGAGACTGTTAATAAATATATCAAAGAAATTTTGTAATTTAATACACATTTTATGTAGAAAATTGCCTTTTTATTCTGTGAATAGATTTTATTTAATTTATTGAAAATTCTTTTAGTAGAAGTCATGGAAAAGAAAAGAATTAAGAACATATGGTGCCGCAGAAGATCAAAATGGGCAAGCCTTTCCACCACGACAGCAAGAGAAGCAGATGTCCAATACAAATCATCTTTGGAACAAAACTTATGAGGGTTGCTGCTCACAAGGAAGCTATTAAACCAAGAGTTCCAAATGGTGAAGTTGAAATCATCCCTTCGTAAATTTTACGGACGCCATCATGAGTTGGTTCACCGTTATGGAATAACCGTTTCACAGATGATATCGGATATGTTCCTTATGTCGTAACTACAATAACTGTCCCTTTTCACGAATGTGACCTACCGAATTAGACTATTTACCGGATTTGTAATAGCATAAGCAACATGACGGATGCCACATGTGGAGCAGGATCTGCTTACCCTTCCGGAGCACCTGGGATCACCCCCAGTTTTTAGTGGGGTTCGTGTTGCTTAGTCTTTCGTTTTCTATGTTGTGTCTTGTGTGCTATTATTTGTCTGTTTGTCTTTTTATTTTTTAGCCATGGCGTTGTCAGTTTATTTTCAATGAATGAGTTTGACTGTCCCTCTAGTATCTTTCGCCCCTCTTTTATGTTCCTTCAAAATTTATTAAATTCTAATATTTAATGCTGCTAATAGAAGGGATTTAATAATGGAAACAAGAACTGCAGAATCATCAAGGAAAGAACAGTCAAAGATCATTTCAGATATCAACTTTGGGCGTTACTATAAAGATAGTCTTTCAGCAAAGGATCAATTATAAAAGAGGAACAAACTGGACTCTGAATCAGCATCACATATTTAGAAATAGCAAGGACAGTTATGGCAGAAAACTCTCAACACAGGGTTCAAAGATCGATGTCTACGCCATACAGTTGTCAGAAAATACCAAGAAAATCAACTTGTCATTAAATTGCCACTTTCTGAGGAAACATCGTGGCATGATACTGAAGTCCTACCTGCATGACCATTCGAAGAATGTCATGTTCTTGATTGGACGTTTGCGGCCATTCTAATCGAGTACCTCTGGATTATCAGTTTACTTGATAGTAAATAAACCAGTAGATTCAAACTTGTAGAGTGTGTTAGCTGATCAAATGTTCTTTCAAATCAAGACCACGTCTTCTGTAGTCACAGCAACCAACAGAAGTTTGAATAAAAAGAAACAGGGGTAAAATAATATAACTAAAGAGTGAATGTCATTTGAACTTATTTTCATAATGATTGTTTTAAAGACTACTAGATTAATTGTATTTTGCATAGTTTTTTGTGAATGTCAATGTAGTAATCAGAATGATTTCTTGTTAGTGCTATAGAAAAAAGTATTGTGTAATTGCAATGATCTCAATTTTTTATTACAAGGTATATTTTTTATTATTAAGTGTAAAGAGAACTGTTATATCATTGTGTCAAACTGGTAAAGTAAATGTTGTGAATGTCATGAATGTATATGCTTAATATAACTAGTAATATTATTATCTATGTTTGTATGTTTTTTTTTTGTGTTTCTTTAGCTTTTGAATGTATATAAATGGTGTATAGTTGGATTGACCACTCAGCTTTACACCATCCACTTGTATAAGACTGGTCATCTTGTGCAAGTTGCAGCCTGTATGTTTGTGTGTGAGGATGTGTGTCTGTGTTTTTTCATCTTCTTAAATATGTAATGTTCTGTGTTTTTTTTAATATTTCATGTAATTGCAATGGCTTATTATCAACTCAATGAATTTGTCAGTATTTATTGATTTATTTTTCATATTTTATATAGTATTTTTTTTAAATCCACTGCGTTCTTTGTGATAACCTTTTTTTTAATGTTTGAGGACAAACATATGTGAGCGGAGGGAAATATGTAATAGGATAGTTTTTGTATTTAAAGTTTGATGTCATTTTTAGAAAATATTTTATTTTGCTATTATCAATAGGAAAAATGTAAAAAAATTATGTCAGGTAAATTTTGTTCTGTCAGCATGTCACTTATTACTAAAGGCAAAAGTAATATAATTAGTTTTCTTTTAATTGGCTTAATTAAATTGACACTATTCTTATTTTTACCTGTGGCAGATTTGTAGTAAATTTTGAGAACTCCAATTATATAAATTTAAAATTAGTAATACTTGTCATAATTTGAGCTCTTTTAGAATGAATCTTTTATTCTCATAAACTAAATACAAAGTTACAGAGAATGTTACATATATATACATAAATAGACTAACTACATGCATGTGTGAAATACTACATGTAAGTTACATAGTTTAACTAGGAGGACATACTTTCTCATTAGTAATTTTAATAAATTTACACAGCTTTTCTAATTGTACAGTATTTGTAGAATTGAATAAAACATAAAATTTGTATATGTTTGGATTTTTCCAAAAATAATTAGAAGTACTATAAATTGTATAGTCACCTTTTTGAAATCAGTCATGATGTAGTCACTAGCCTAGTCTCGTCTGTGTTATTCCTGACTTGGTACATGCATTTCCGTAAAGGATATAAGCCAATAACTGTCCATTCTGTAAAATAATGGACAGGTCTGAGGCCGCAAGCCAAATACCTGTTCAAGACCATTATGTATGATTTATGAAGTTGATACGGAATATTTATCAACGAGTCTTGGTATCTTCTGATGAACTTTTTTAGAAAAAGGACGAGACGTTCTTTGACATAACCCTGGTTCATCAACTTTCTGCTCAGACACAGGTGACGTTTTGTAAATACCGAGTGAGATTGGAAATGTATATCCCATATGCAGGTGAAGTTGGTATATTGCTGCTAAGGTGAGGGAAATTTATAATTTTAAAATCAAAATCGTCTCGTTTGTCATAGATTCTGGTACTTAGATGACCGCTTAAGTCACATTTGAGGCATAAGTCTAAAACAAATGAGGCGGAGGAAGCTGTATCTGCTGTTTCCTTAATTTCTAGTTCTGTTATCAATTTATAACAGTCTTTTAAACAGAGCAGCCAAAATCCTTAAAATCAAAACAGATACTGCTTTAACTTAACTTTCCTGCTTTACTTTTCATGTTGTTCTTTGGGAATTTTTCTTTAAAACTGATAAATAACTTGTATCTAATTTCTTTGAAATTTTAAATATGACAACCTTATATAGTGTCAAGGAAGTTAATGGATTCGGTCTAAATTTTTGCTTAGTTATTTATCTTTATCTTTCATATAACCAGATGTTAATATACGATTCTACATTTCTACTCCGACTTAACCTTTTGAAGTCTAGCATATGTATTAAATTACTTCCAAAACATACGACTTGAAATATGCAGAGTCCACGAACCAATAACTGACACCAGACACAAGAAATTAAAAGAAAAGATATATCATTGTAAAAGGGCAATATATTAAAAACATGAGGAAAGAATAAGTAACAGGGTATTAGTAGAGAGCAGAAACTGATACATATGCGCTAACAGGGTTATTTCAACTCCATGAACCCAGGACTAACACCACGTGCACTCAAAATGAAAAAAGACAAAATCATTCAAAAGGGGTTACGTTTAAAAGACGAGTAAGCAGCAAATAAGTAGCGAATAAGTAACAGGGTATCAGTCGATCACAGAAACGGGTACATACGCGCTAATATGGTAATTTCACCACTGCAAACCAAAAGTTAACACCAGAGACAAGAACATAAACGAAAATCAAGCATTAAAAAGGTGCAAGGTATAAAAATCGAACGACGAACAAACATGAGCGCGGAAACTGTGACATACGTGCAAAGAGGGTTATTTCAACTCACCGAATCTATGGATAACACCAGAGACAAGAAAACAAAAGAAAATCAAGCAATAAAAAGTTGGTGCTCACAAGGAAGCAAATAAGGTGTGATTAAGGAGCGAATAAGTAACAAGGTATCAGTCGAGCGCTGAAACGGGTACATACACACTAACAGGGTAATTTCACCTCTACGAAACAATAGCTCACACCAGAGAACAAAAAAAAAACGAAAAGAAAACTTTGAAAGGGAGAAACATATTAAAAGCGAATAAGGAACGAATAAGTAACAGCGTATCAGTCGAGCTCGGAAACGGATACATACGCACCAACGGGGTAATTTCATCTAACCGAACCCATAACAAACACTAGAGACAACAAAAAAAGTCTAAAAAAGGTGAAACGTGTAAAAATCGAATAAGGAACGAATTACTCACAAGGTATCAATTGAGCACGCAAACGGGTACATATGCGCTAATATGGCTATTTCAACTCAACGAAACCAGAACTAACACCATAGACATGAAAAATAAATCATTAAAATGGGGCAATGTGTTATAAGCGAATAAGGAACGAATAAGTAACAGGGTATCAGTCGAGCGATGAAACGGGTACATACGCGCTAACTGGCTAATTTCACCTCTGCGAACCAATTGCTCACACCAGAGACCAAAAAAAAAGTGATAAAAAAACATATGACTATTGTGTAAGATTTTTTTAAAGGAATGTGGAAAGTATAGTTTAAACAGAAATATCGGTCAAATCTCATGAACATTTAAAAAGTTAAATCACAAAAGTACCGAACTCCGAGGGAAATTCAAAACGGAAAGTCCCTAATCAAATGGCAAAATCAAAAGCTCAAACACATCAAACGAATAGATAACAACTGTTATATTCCTGACTTTGTACGGGCATTTTCTTATGTAAAGTTATGTTGTATCTAAAGATAGAATAATTTGATTGTTTTTGAAACAATTGATACAGATGCATAATTTTGACACTTATTTTGTTTGTGACATATTTTAAGCTCAAGCAAAATAAATATTTTCATGCGATAAAGCGTTTATGTAGGAGGGTCTGGCTGAAGCAAATATATTTAGATTCTGCGAATCCAAAACCCTCCTACTTAATATGATAAAAGTCTTGTATATTTTTCGTTGAAGTTCAAGTACGAGAAACGGCATGAATCTATAGAAGTAATTATGAAGGCAGTTCTTATGAACAAAATCTCACATATCTAAATAACAGTGTCGAAATAAATAGTAAAGAAATAATGTAAATAGAATCTATACGGAGGATATTGATGTTCGTAAATAAATCAGATACTGTCAGTTATCTAAGAACAACAGTTAACATTTATTTTCTGAAGGAAATGGTCAATACAATAAATAGTTTCAAAATTTATATTTTCATAATAGCTTCATTATTATAATGAATAATGTTCTAAATATCATGCATTTACACTTTTGTAACTGTTATTCATCTAAGCCATCAGGTCAATATCAACAGACTTATGAATGTCCTGATGTTTTACAATGAGTGGTTGTTTAATTAAGATGTTCTCCTCTTCAATTGCTAATTCGTTAAATTATATGAAATATATTTCCGTTTATTATTTAAGCCATTTACTGTGTTTTAATCAGATTTGTTATATACACTGTTTTTCTGTGTATGTTTCATATATGTTCTGCTTTATAACCATCTTAATGTCGGGCACTCTGTTGTACTGCATGTTGATTTAAAGTAACAGTGTCTTATATAAACATTTACGAAACCAATAATACTGCATCCGGTTGACTCCTCTACAGTGATGATCGACGGGATCAGGAACTAAATCATGAAAATGGAGCGAATCTATGTTCATTTATTTTAGAGTACGATAAAAGGGACCACAATACAAAGATTGCTTTTGTCACCAATCAGACAACTTTAAACTAGGATATTTACGTTTAAACAGCACCAAAATATGTTCTTGAAAGAAAATCTTTAAAATGATTAGTATATAATTGATTATAACACGCCTGGTAAACCCTCAAATCTCAACCAAATGGTTAAGCGAGAAAAATGTTTACTGGCACTTCCTGTTGAGCTTTTCTGGTACAAAATATCAAAAATATCGATAGGGTAGGTCGACTTTTCGTCAATTTATTGTCAATCTGAAAATATTTTGTTAAATAGGAGAATGTCATGCCATAGATAACTAAATGAGAGCTTGTCTAATTTATTGCTCGGACAAATATAATTTAAAATGACATCAGAGTGACTTTTCTCCCGCAGGTAAGTACGGCCAACTCAAAGAGGTTTTGACAAAATGACAGTGAGTTCTTCAAAACGTAAATCAGTATATAAGTGTTCTTCCTCGTTACTATATACTTATAATAACAGATTTTTCTATTTCTTTACGAATATAATTTTATAAAGCTGAATATGTTATAAAGTATGTCAGGTTGAGATTGTCTGGTATCGGTTGTGATATTCTTGAACAATGTTGAGATCTTCTGTCAAATAAAACTTCCAACTAGCTAGTTGTCAATCGGATACGACCGTCAAAATTCGTGAACCTTCTGTATAGTGGTTGTCATTATAACTTGTTTATCGCTTTGACATTAGTTTTGCATGATCGAGTCCTGTTGGTCTATCTTAATACAGTTACTAAAGAGTAGTGGTTTTTAAAGCCTAGAAAACGAGATGTAAAGTCTAGCGCTGAAGAGCTGAAGATGTTAAGTGAGCGCTGGAGAAGTAAAGTCTAGCGCTCAAGATGTAAGGTCTAGCGCTGTAGATGTAAAGTCGAGCGCTGTAGGAATAAGGTAGCAAGCAATGCACAGTTAGGAGTTTTGCAATTCGGCCAGGTGAATTTTTCAAATAAGAAAATTGGTGTGCAATAAAATTTATTCCTAGATAGCTGAAGAATAATATAACTTTCAAACCACAGATTGTTTTCGCATGTTTAAAAGCCAATTTTCTGTTTGACAGTCCTTGTATCACATTCGTACCGGCTTTAGGTCCAAAAATTATTGAAGCGTGTTTTTTAACACCTTTTATACGATCAAACTTTTCAATTCAATTTTATCGTAAAATAATGTTAAGTGCATATGTTTTTTTTATTTCCATACATATGCACATACATGACACAATAGTAAGCCTTATCTGTTAGGAAGCAAGGCAGGACTTTGCATCTACAGCTCTGAAAATTTAGATCTACAGCGCTGGACTTTACATCTACTGCGCCGAACTTTATACGTACAGCGCTTGACTTTAAATCTTCAGCACTAGACTTTCTATCTCGTTAGCTAGACTTTAAAACACAACTCTTAGGTATCTGTATTTACCAACAGGATTCCATATGAAACTAATGTCAAAACAAAAGTAAAAATGACAACCACTTTACAGAAAGTGCATGAATTTTGACGGTTATATCCGATTTATACGTAGCTAGTTCAAAATTTAATTCGACAGTAGATCTCAACATGTTCCAGAATATCACAACCGATACCAGACAATCTCAACCTGACATACTTTATAACATATTCAGCTTAATAAAATTATATTCTTAAGAAATAGAAAAAAAATGTTATTATACGTTTATATTGATTAAAAAGAACACTTATATACTGATATATACGTTACGTTTTGGTGAACTCACTGTCACTTTGTCAAAAACTCATTGAGCTGGCCGCACTTACCTGCGGGAGAAAAGTCATTCCGATGTCATTTTAAATTATATTGGTCCAAGTAATGAACGAGACAAGCTTGACAATAAATTGACGAAAAGTCAACCTACTCTATCTATATTTTTGATATTTTGTACCAGGAAAGCACAACAGGAAGTGCCAGTAAACATTTTTTTCGCTTAACCATTTGGTTGAGATTTGATGGTTTACCAGGCGTGTCATAATGGAAATAGTTTTAAATAGACTGTGAAGTTTCTTTTAATTTTAAAATGTTTAATAGTTTTATATTGCAAGACCGTTTGACTTTTCTACATGTCCTACGATAAATTAGTACTACAATTGGATATCTTAACTTAAGTTGTTTTATGCATATCAGCCCAGAGTATTACCAGGTTGATTTGTAGCTTGTACAAAGGTACATTTCTAAACCATTTTTAGCTCACCTGAACCGAAGTTCATGTGAGCTTTTGTCATCACTTGGCGTTCGTCGTCATCGTTAACATTCTCAAAAATCGTCTCCTTTGAAACAACAATCGGATTGGAACACAAGTTTGTGTTATTTTTTCTTCATTTATCCGTCGGCAAACATTGTGGGTGTAACTTAACAAGGACCACAACAGGGTAAAACAACAGGTTTATTTTGCAAATATCTCAAAAACCGTTAGTTTGTGCCAAATTCTAACAGAGGTTAAAAATGTTTAGTATGATGAGATCTATCCTTGGACCATGCAGATTTTTTTTTTTTTTTTTTTTTTTTGAGGATCAGTAGATGGAGATTTATTGCCCTTTATTGATACTTTGAGTATTTTAATGTTATTATGTTAAAAAATCTTCTTCTTAAAACCAGAAAGTGGATTGGAACCAAACTTCATGTAAATATTCCTTAGGGTATCTTGAAGAAAAGATGACAAGACAATTGTCGATCCGTCGCAAACACGAAAGTTGTTACTAATACTTACTTACAAATTTCGTAAAAACTTTATGTTTTGAGCCAAATTCTAACAAGGGCAAACAAAACAGTATGTGTGTTTACTGTTCCATGCTGAAAAAATAGGGTCGGTGGGTAGTTAAGAGTGCTTAATGAAAAATAGTCCCAAAAACTTTTTTGGGGTACGTAGCGGAACAGTAAACACATATACTTTTTTTTACCCATTGGGTATAAGTGTTCAACATGAATATATCTGTCAATAGAGGTCGATCAACAGATTTTGCAAATATCTCAAAGACCGTTATAGCTTTTTTTTTATATAATTTGGGAGAGGGTCAATTGTTCAGCATGATAAAACATATCCATAATCAAGAGTTAAGGACAAAGCAAAAACTGAAAAAAACACCAAATAATATACATGTACAGACCGACCAAAAAATGAAGTACAAATGAACATCAAAGAACTCATTTTCAAAATGGGAAAAATGTGTTATTTTTTTTTTAAATATGTCTTAAATGGATGTAACTAGATATACACATCTTTAATTTAATGCAAAATATTACACATATTCTGAGTTTTAAATTATAAGAGCATATGATAAAGTTAAATTTAAATTACACGTCATCAAATTTATACTTTGTCTTGAAGTTTCATAGGTTCACTGGAAAATGTGCTCTGCTATCGCTTTTCTTATGTTTTTAGCATCACCTATTTGTCCATCGAAATAGCCCTAGCATTTTCAATGTCCCTTGTTACTTCATCATCAAACCACTCTTCGATACAGACGTCCTTGTTAATTTCGCAAATATTGTGGAGAATCACACAGTCTGCAAAAACATCCAACAAAAATGGAAGCTGGCCATCAAATCGCTTGAGCAGTCTTCTAAACCTGGCCTTTAATCGGCCAAAAGAGTTTTCTACGACCATCCTTGCACTAGATAATTTGTAGATGTATGATTCATGTATTTTTGTTAGTTTTCCTATAAACGGGGTCGTTAACCTTGGTATAAGTGGATAGGCAGCATCTCATATCAAATGAAGAGGAACATGTGTGTTATTTAGATTTAAAATCTTCTCCGGGGAAAATCCCTGGTTTCCAATTTCAAAAAGCGAAGAATGTCTGACCACTCGGGCATCGTGTTCTTTTCAAGGCCATCCGACATTTATATCAATGAATTTATAAGAATGATCTACCACAGCCTGCATAATAATACTGTAATGACCTTTCCGGTTGTAAAAGTCACTCGAGTTCTCAGAAGGCATAATTATAGGTATGTGCGTGCCGTCTATAGCACCAATGGTTTGTGGAAATCCTAAGTTGGCGAAGCCGTTTACTACATTATCAGCCGCTTAGTTTTCTGGGAATTTTACGAATGTTTTAGTCTGAACTTGTCTCATTTTCATGCATGCTTCGTGTACAACATCACACGCTGTCGATTTCCCTTATCCAAATAATGCGGTCATCGATCGAAAGTCCGTCTGCATACCAAGATACCAGAGTCATTAGACGTCTTTTGCCAACAGGAACAGCCGATCGCATCACTGTGTCCTTCTTTTAGATGTGAACCTAGCTTTTCTTCCAAGAAACTAAATGTTTCCTTCGAAATTCTAGTATGGTACCTCCAATCCCAAACTGACCAAACATTTGTTGCACCATTGTAAATGTCAACTGTTCTTTCTTTTGCCCACAGTGCTCTTTCTGTGCATGGTTTGGTAGCAAGAGCAACAAACAACAAACATGCCATTTTTCGCCTTCGTTGCAATTTGCCCTATATCTAAATTTGCCGAAAAATGCAAACATGTTCGACATTTAGATTTAATTTCACCAAATCTAATGAATCAACATCGTTAGCTTGGTAGTATATTCATTGAAAATGTTTCTGAAAATTACTATATGAAAATCACAACTTCAATCCAGTCAGTATTGAGCGCTATCGAGAAAGTGCAAAAATTCAGCATTCAATCTTTTACTTATAAAAGTCACTTCAAAGAGGTACGTGGGACATCAAATATGTATTGGTCGATCAACGCCATAAAATCATTTCACAAAATATCGTGGAAAGTCCATTAAATGTTTCAATGGTCAGTGGTCACTATGCTATCAAATTACTCGAATGATTAACCACTAACAACTGCATATGTGTTCTTTTCTTCTATCAGTAAGTAATGTGCACTTTTTCCCCAAAAATACTATTAAAACGCACTACCAGTTTAAAAATAGAAAGACATATTTTTCTTCAGTGGTTATATTGGAGTATGATGACAAGAAAAGATTTTTTTGTATTGAGCTAACCACAATCTTTAAGAGAAGATAATGACCTTCAAACAGGGGGTATGGTTATACAATTTGTAAATGCATTATAGAAAACTTAGGAAAAGTGAGAAAATACCAAATGGGATATATAAACTCATAAATCGAAAACAAAATTCCTATGCCATGGTAAAAAACGGAAAACGGAACTAATAGTTCAATATACAAACCTTTTTCCATACAAATATTCAATAAGGATGTTCGCTTATCTTGTGTTTGTCTATTTGCAGACATTCAGAATCCTCTAGTTTTTCCATGTTGTGCCAATGAAAATTGTGCCCGCTAACCCTTACTTTTCTTTTCATAATTTTAAAACATGAAGTTTAAAATTCCATTTTTGAAAATCTTATAAAATGCCTGTTATTTTTTCATATTTTTGGAAAGAAAAAGGTGGCAATGTTAGATGTATGAAAATCTAGAGCGAAGCATTTCCCGTAATATTTTCCATTGATTATATCTCAAAAACAAGGACATGGACATTTCATTTTTTCTCTTCTTTTTAAGTTCCGTTATTTATATACTATCAATTTATAACAGTCTTTTAAAAGATATTTATTTTGAAACGGAGGAGCGAACATCCTTAAAGTATGTTAATTATATATAATCTATTCTTCTTCTTTATTTTTGTTAATACTAAAATTACCAGGACTTTCAGAAATAATGGTATGACAATTAACTTAATCGAATAAATTAGAAATTTGTATTATGTACTTTATACTTTCTAACTCTGTGTCATATAGGTTTGTGGTTTAAGATGACAATATTTCTGTAATTCAAAATGTTAAATTGGAAACGATTTACCAACAGATTGAAGATTTTTGTGGTTGTTATTATAATACTTAAATGTAATTGAGATCTAAAACCTGATACCTCAAATATCCGTGTCGATTATATTGTATGACATGTTTACTTATTATTCTGACTTTTAGCCTTTAAAATTAACCTATTAGTGGTGGCTTTTTTATGAATTTTCTGTGAATTTGTTTTCTTAGAAACATGTGCATATTTACTAGGTGTGCCTTCAAAATTTTTATTAACAAAATATTATTAAATAGACTAAATGCATTTCTCCAAAAGAGTTTCAACTAAAAAAAGCTGATAATAACAGTCTATATATAGTCCGTTTGAATACAGAACTACATTAGTACAAGATAGAAATATTGATACTTGAATATACTAAAATACAGACGAAGGCAACTTAGCCATCACAAACTTTTCTAATATGGATGGCATTATTCCTCTTGTTGGTTGATTAATTAAGCTGTTTTCCTCATCAGTTGCTATTTCCGTTCGATTTCATGAAATCTATTACCGTGTATTATTTTAGCCCCTAACTATGATTATAATAAGAATTTTCATATATTATGTATGTGTATTTATATATGTTCTGTTTTATAAACTCTTTTACATCAAGATGTCGTGAAATGAAATTGGATACCCTGCATTTATCGTGCTTTTCAATAACATTTAATCAAATCGCTAAAAGATCCCCCTCCTAAATTATTGAAAACTGTCATTCTGCATTGACAATAATATCTTGGTGTAAATTAGATACGTCCTCGAGGTGTATCTAATACATAATTTTTATTTTATTAGGTTTTCAATATCTTCTTTTGTCTATATATATAATCCCTTAAGTACCCTATTTTCCGTAACTGTTATTTTTAAGTTGATCAGTGGTGACTAACATATCAAATTATTCGAATGATTAACAATAACAACTGCCTATATGTTGTTTTCTTCTATAAGTAAGCCACGTGCATTTATTTTACAAAACTGATTACCATTAAAACTCATTAACAGTGCTTAAATAGAAATAGATATTTTTCTTCCGTGGTTATGATTGAATATGAAGAAAAAGATGAAAATAGAATTTTCTTAAAAGCACGTTGTTTTTGTTTTAGCTACCCGAATAAATGTATGTTTCGACAGCAATCTTTTAGAGAAGATAAAGACCTTCAAACAGATGATATATGGTTATAAAATTTGTAAATGCATTATAGAAAAATTAGGAAGTAATATTACAATATACAAACCAGTTTTCTTTAAAATAATCATAAAAGGCTGTACGCCTAAATGTTAAAGTAGACTAATTATATCTGATCAATTCCTTTTTATATCACCAAAGTTACTAGGACGTTCAGAAATAATGCTAAAATAATAAGCTTAATCGAATAAATTAGAAATTTGTATTATGAAAAATATATCCACTTTTTACTTTCTAGCTTTGTGCGATGTAGGATTGTGGTTTAAGGTAAAAATATTTCTGCAATTTAAGTGGAAAAATTAATCAACGGACTGAAGATTTTTGTGGTTTTTAGTATAATGCCTACATGTAATTGGAGATCTAAAACCTGCTACCTCAAATATAATAATCTTGAACCTACTGTGGGTAAATATGCATCAACATGTGTTCTTTCTGTTTATATTGTTAGCCTTTAAAATCAATCAATTAGTGGTGAGATTTTCGGGAATTTTCTGTTAATGTTTTTTCTTAGAAACATGACAGGAGTTTATTTTTGTGAACACAAAATAATATTGTACACCAGTTCGTATTAATTCTATGTAGAGTATTACTCTTTATAGGATGACATATTACTTTCTATTAAGAAATAGCAATAAGTATATGCATATAGCACTGCATATTTACTAGGTGTGCCCTTCAAAACTGCATCCATTTGGATGTTGTTTTTTTTTTTCGGTGCTATCATCGTTTTTGTATGTCCACAAAAATTGAAATCGATCTTTATTTCACAACAGTGTAAAAAGTCAAATAACAAAAATACCAAACTCCAAGGAAATTCAAAACGGAAAGTCCCTTAACACATCGTTGTCAATATAATGGAATCTATGCGACTGTCATACAAGTGAGAGGTTTAGCTAGCTATAAAACCAGGTTAATTCACCATTTTCTACATAAGGAAATGCCTGTTTCAAGTCAGGAAAATGACAGTTGTTTTCTATTCGTTTGAGCTTTTGTATTTGCTAATTGATAAGTGACTTTCCGATTTGAATTTTCCTTGGTATTTTTGTTATTTTACTTTTAAAAAAATGGCAAAATCAAAAGCTCAAACACATCAAACGAATGGAAAACAACTGCCATATTCCTGACTTGGAACATGCATTTCCGTAAAGGATATAAGCCAATAACAGTCCATTCTATAAAATATTGGACAGGTCTGAGGCCGTAGGCCAAATACCTGTTCAAGACCATTATGTATGATTTATGAAGTTGATACGGAATATTTATCAACGAGGTCTTGGTATCTTTCGATGAACTTGTTTAGAAAAAGGACGAGACGTTCTTTGACATAACCCTTGTTCATCAACTTTCTACACAGACACTGGTGACGTTTTATAAATACCGAGTGAGTTAAGATGTATATCCCATATGCAGGTGAAGTTGGTATATTGCTGCTAAGGTGAGGGAAATTTATAATTTCAAAATCAAAATCGTCTCGTTTGTCATAGATTCTGGTACTTAGATGACCGCTTAAGTCAAATTCGAGGCATAAGTCTAAAAAAAAAAATGAGGCGGAGGAAGCTGTGTCGGCTGTTTCTTTAATTTCTAGTTATGTTATCAATTTATAACAGTCTTTTAAACAGAGCAGCCAAAATCCTTTTAAAAATTCAAAATATACTGCTTTAACTTAACTTTCCTGCTTTACTTTTCCTGTTGTTCTTTGGGAATTTTCTTTAAAACTAATAAATAACTTGTGTTTAATTTCTTTGAAATTTTAATTATGACAACCTTATATATTGCCAAGGAAGTTAATGGATTCGGTCTTAATTTTTGCTTAGTTATTTATCTTTATCTTTCATATAAGCAGATGTTAATATACAATTCTACATTTCTTCTCAGACTTAACCTTTGAAGTCTAGCATATATATCAAATTACTTCCAAAAAATACGACTTGAAATACGCAGAGTTCACGAACCAATAACTAACACCAGAAACAAGAAATTAAAAGAAAAGATATATCATTAATATATAAAAACATGAGGAACGAATAAGTAATAGGGTATTAGTAGAGAGCAGAAACTGATACATATGCGCTAACAGGGTTATTTCAACTCCATGAACCTAGGACTAACACCACGTGCATTCGAAATAAAAAGACAAAATCATTCAAAAGGGGTAACGTTTAAAGGACGAGTAAGCAGCAAATAAGTAGCGAATAAGTAACAGGGTATCAGTCGATCGCAGAAACGGGTACATACGCGCTAATATGGTAATTTCACCACTGCGAACCAAGAGCTAACACCAGAGACAAGAACATAAACGAAATAAAGCTTTAAAAGGTGCAAGGTATAAAAATCGAAAGAGGAACAAACATGAGCGCGGAGACTGTGACATCACTGTAATTTGGCTTGAACATGTTGAAGTTGGTGTTTATATATTCCTACATTGTAAGTAAAACTATTTTAGTCTTAGAATAAGATAGATGATTTTTATTATTAGTTGTTATTGGCTTTGAACTAGCTGTCAGTACCTGCGAGTACTCTCAGATCTATATTTAGTTTTTTTTTTTGTTAGGGATGAGGGATGGATATATACCCTGCCACGTCCTGTCTGTGTTAATGTTTGATGTATTTTTCAACTGATTTTTATAGTTTGTTCTTATGTTGTGCTGTTACACCACTGTCCCAGGTTAGGGAGGATTGATCGCTCACATACATGTTTAACCCCACCACATTCTTTATGTGCCTGTCCCAAGTCAGGAGCCTGTAGTTCAGTAGTTGTCGTTGGTTCATGTCTGTCATATTTGTTTTTCGTAAATTGTTTTGTTAAAAGTTAGGCCGTTAGATTTCTCAATTGAATTGTTCCATATTTTTCTATTATAGCCGACTCTACGGTATGGTTTTCTCGTTGTTAAAGGACGTACGGTTGCCTTTATTTGCATACATCCACTTCATATGAACTTTGGTGGATAGTTGTCTCATTGGCAATCATACCACATCTCCTTATTTTTATAATATAGGTTATCAAAGTCGAATGCAAATATATGAGCCGCTACGATATTTGAATTACAAGGAAAGTCAAACGGTTAAAGTTAAAAGCATTAATAAACATCTGTTACCATCGTTTTGCATTGAGAAGACTGGTTCATGGTGGAATATGAAGCCTGCAATCGTTTTATTTTTATATGAACTGCAATCTAAAAATCTAATTTAAGGTGAATATATCGGTATATATTCCTTCAGATGGAATTTTCTAATACTTTGCCAAAATGGAGGTTTTGCCATGCTTTTTTCAAAAATACAATAAAAAGTATAGGTCATCATACTATTTTTTCTAGCTACAAATCGTGCAAAATTGTCCAATTTTGCATAAAGAATTCATGAAAAAACACTTTTTGTAGAATAAAAAGAAATCTATGAGATAGAATTTTGATAGAAAATATGAGAAGATATGTTTTATAATATGCTTTAAGAAAATTAAAAAAAAAATTGTGTCACCGAACTAGTTTCCTTGCTACAAGTAAAAAAATTCTTTGACATTCCTTTATAAAAAATTTACCATAAGAGTTATCTCCCCTTGAATGGCTTGGTTGAAAAATGATACGAACAAATACATTTGTTCGGTATTTGTCAAACAGTCTAAATAATGCAATAAATCAATCGATTGTGTACTGCTATTATACATCTAAGATGGTGGTATACAGTTCATCTATCTTAATGAAGGGAGCTTTCATATTCTGTATTGCCATATTTTCCTCGACTTTAGTCTAATTCAAAGTTCATGTCACCCAAAAGATCGAATGCTTCACTACCCATAAGACACCAACATTTGAATGTATGTAGATCTTTTAATTCATTGACCATTCACCTTGTCACCAATTTTGTTCTATGCTATAGATTTATGAATATTATTTGTTTTAACCTGAAAATCAAAATATAATATTACAAACTTCATGAATGTTGTCTATTTTTCTGAAAAATCCAAATAACGATGCATCTAAACGGACAAAAAGTCACAAATATGTTAGTTATTTTGAAATACCAATATCTCATAATGCATTAAACATTGCTTTAACCTTTCGTCATTGTATTGTGCTTTTTATAGACATCACGAATTGTAATACGCATGCTAAATAACAGTGAAATGGAACTTGTCATAAAGAGTAAAGAATTACTCTTAGTTAGAAAGAAGAATAAGTGTCAGAAAGATGACAGCACCATATGAGTTTGGAGAGAAGTTTAAATATCTATAAAAAGAAGAATAAGGGGAACAAAATAAACATGTACAGAATTTTTGCATTTATCTCCTTCCAAAATATTATTACTCAACTATCTCTTTTGGGAGAAGGCAATTTGTACTTTAAAATACATGACGTTTTCAATGGTTTAATATAGGATGCTGAAAATTTGAGTATTATCTTACAGCAAATGTGGCAGGAGAAACGTCTACCAAATTGATTCACGAATTTAAATCAAATACAGCAAAACAGATATTACGCACACAAAGTCCTGGCGGAATTTTAGACCAAGAAACTCTTCGCAATATATGGGTAGCAGCCGAATCAAATGTCAGACAGCTAGCCCAAACCTTAGATAAAATAAAGTAGGTAGAGATATGGCCCAACAACATAGAGGAATATTGAAGGAAATCCTAACGATGGCTACTTTTAAAGCCGTATTCGACAGAAAAGATGATTCGCGGACAGTTACAGTCCAGAGAAATAACATCGACATGTTTGGTATGAATACCCTCGATAATTCTAGCCGCTGAGTTTCGCCTTACCAATATTTACGCAAATGGATAGTATTTCATAGATCTGTAACTCTTCGCAATTAATATTATAACGCTATGGGAAAAGATATTTTCATGCTGGTAATTAGATGTATGTACACAATCGCGCTTCCCTTTGAGATATTGTTAAATCATTTCTTATTCATCTTGATGGTGGACCGGAATCGACAAGTCTAAACGATTGGTACGTGAGCGCTGGACAGATTTGATCTTTCATTGGGATGCTGGTTGCTATCGATGTAACGGCAAAAATCGCTATGTTAGCTATGGAATTGGGAGGTTCCGGTATATTCTCCTCTACACATGTACAAACACCTTATTCTCTTAAATAGAAATATAATGAGAAATAAACAAATATATTTTATTGTACAAAATGCTCAAGTTAGAGTTATGCAATTTTGCATTTTGTTTCAAGCAAATTACTGATTATTGAATCTTGAATTAACTTAAATTATTCACTAATATCAAATAATTATGACACTGATTTTACAAGTAAAATAGACCCTGTTTGTTTTTTTGTAAAAAAAATACATCTTATTTATCCTTAATCATTCATCTTTGACACATAATTTACAGAATACTTGTATGTACTAAAGATAAAAAGAAGTTGTAGGTAAACTATTAAGGTCAAGAATTGTGAATTAAGTTTTGTAGTGAGCTATGTAATAAAATGTCTATTCAATTATGTAATAACTTTGATTGCAACTAATGCTCACATCTTTGAGTGTTATTGTGCATATAAACCATGACAGTTGTCAATCATTCTGTATGTTCTGGTCAATATCAGTACAATTACTTGCCTAAGGAAAGAATTTAGATAATAGTTTTTGAAAAAAATGTGGAAATCCAATCCTCTTTGATATCAATACACAGCTAGTACCATATTTTATTCAATTACTTACACAAGCATATGATTCTGATAAAATACTCTTAATACTCCTTATCAACTGCTTAAATTTGATATCTTACCTTTCCACATTATTTCACAAATAGTAATATTTTATCAATTTTGATTTACAAAGGAACTATACATAGGCGGATCCAGGGGGCCACGCCCCCTTTGTGGGAAAAATGTGGTTGATTATATAGGGAATCACTGAAGCATGACTGGAGCGGGCCCCCTCTTAGGCAGTCAGTGCCCCCCCCTTATGAAAATTTCTGGATCTTCCACTGCTATAGGGAAGTGAATAGCTAAATTTTAATAGCTGTTCGACCTCACTTTTCTTACTTTAAATGCACATAACATGTCACAAGTTGGCAGTAGGCGATCAAATTGGTATATAAACTTTCTTCAAGTCATAAAACACGTAAAACACATTATTGGTTTCATGATGTGTCTTCATGTCAGAATTCTGCACTATCTTAAAAGCCGCAATGATCACATGCAATGATGGACCAAAATACAACGGACAACAAAGGTTGAAAAGGCAAATTCCAGCTATTTTCATCGCACGTCGTTATCTCATTTGTCTTCTGTAAACTTGTCACAAAATCTCCGTTTAAACCACATGATCAATTAAAAACAAACTTCCGATCTGCTTTGAAATTAATTTGTTGCATCACCGGATGTGTACTTAAACATGAGCAACACGACGGGTGCCACATGTGGAACAGGATCTGCTCATCCTTCCGGAGCACCTGAGATCACCCCCAGTTCTTGGTGGGGTTCGTGTTGAGTGGTAAACATTCATTTATCGATTATGTAACAGATGTGTAATAAGCAGTATAAACTGTGGATATACTTCCAACTTGCCTGCTCACTAAAATTTCATTTGTTTTGCGCTGCCTACATTAGTTGGTGGCATTAAGTTTTCAGGTGTGTGCATTTGCCCTATTCACCGTCCTATATACATGGTTAAATTTCTAGTGATAGTTAGTTTAACAATAACTTATAGTCACAGCAATTTAAAAATTATTACAGATGCTTATTCTTATGCGAACATTTTTAGAATCTGTGCCAATAATAGGGCAAATGGAAAAAGGAGTTTTTTGATATATTTATCACCTAAGTGTACCACATCTCCTTATTTTTATAATAAAACAATATATGATAGGTTGGAATATGTGATTTATAACTTGTGAAATTATAACATCTGAATAACAACAGGAAAGTAATGTACAATTAATTCCACAGTGTTGCCCTAAACGTAAATTGTCACATTAGTTTCAGAATCCAGAAAAAACATTAAGGAATGACATCATAGTAAACATTTCTAGTTTTTGAACAAGACCAACTAATAAATACCCCGTTTACACTATTAAAAATGATCAATCTTTCCTGAGATCGATCTTAAAAAGATATATAGATCTTTAGTCTAATATAAACCAGAAGGATCGAACTTCAATCGGACTTAAAAAGTCCACCTTCAGAGGTGGTTTTAAAAAGTTCGATCTTTTTTTAATCGATCTTTCTTCAAGTGTAAACGCTTAGATCGATCGTGATCGATCCTTCTTAAAGTGAAAGTGTTGTATTTAAATATGAAAATAATTCTGCGCATGGTCAGTTTGTTACATCCTTATAAATATCAGCCTCTCGTGGTTTTATCCATATTTTCCAATAATTTGACAGAACGTGAGGATAAGACAAGTAAAATAGCCATATTCTGACGTTTTTAAATCATTCTTTTGAATACATAAATCCTATTTCTTTACTGCAATTTCCTCATCTTCAAAATTTCCATTAAAAGTGATAATTATCTCACATTTCTTTGTTTAATAACTAGTGATAATTGAATCAAAAAGATAATTAATAACTGCATAATTAAATCCAATGACCCAACTTTTTCCTGAAATGCACGCGTTATCTTATTCTATTTTTAAGATTTTTTTGTTAACACAATGTAATGTAATTATGTCAGATCGATTCTTTTTATATATATATATATATATATATGTGTTTAAACGCACTAGATTTAAAAAGATCAATCGAGATCGATCTTGCTTGTTCAAATGCAAACGCGAACTGGTTTTTTTAAGATCAATTCAAATGAAGATCGGTTCAATTTCGTGCAAGTGTAAACGGGGTCTACCATGCTATCCTACGTCATACGTCATACAGGGCACTTGGTCAATGATGATATGACATATGCAATGCTCCCAATATCTTATCAGATAAAACAAGAAAATAACACTATATAAATGTCGTGTGTCCTAAGTGCTTCTTTAGATTTACCTTCATCGGAAACTCTTCAAACCAAAAAATTGAAAAATATGTGGAAACGTTTGGAGTATCACCAACAGGGACGTTTTTGGTTGCCATTGCAGATACTGAACACTTCCAGCTACATTGTTAGGTGTCAGACCACCAATTCATTCCCTCCATGCAATTTAGAACGTATGTAAAAGTAGCCCTACTCTGACAAAAATAGTGCTTTTGATGTCATTGTTTACTTGAACTAACCAACAAATTTGCAGAAATGAAACTTTTTTGTGATAGAGAAATATATTGAGACCATTTTGAGCCAAAAATTACTTGTCTATGAGTTTGCATTAAAAATTGAGGATTAATGCGCTCCATAGTATACTAATTTAAGATTTCCAGAAAACCAGGGGTTAATTTTAGTAGTACTTGTCTTCCAAAGGGCAATTCTTTCTTACAAGACTTTAAACATGGGTTGAAAATTGGCATGTAGAAAGGGGATACATGTACAATTCAGGATATACCTAGTTTCTATGAAGTTAAACTTAAGGTAAAATATAATGTGAAAATTGCAAAATTTGGTTGAATAGATAGGGATTTTGAATTGGTGGTCTGACGCCATTAATCGCACGGAAGCTGTGAGGGAATCGTTTATAAAAAAAACTGAGAACTCTGTTGTGTGACATTGACCGTGAAATCGTAATCTTTGTCTTTTTCGACAAGGTTATGCAACTGAAAGTGATTCAAGTCCGATTCAAATAGTGCTACAGACTATTTTAATGATGGAGAAAATAGAGGCCCTCTAGAGAGGAATGGTATATGCTTTACACCGTAGAAGATTTACTATACTAAATATGGCTGGTTTTTAGGGTTACAATGTCAATTAAGACTGATTGAAATACTATATATAGAAATAACTAAAAAAAAAAAATCTGTTAGTAAACTGTTAAGGCTAGACTTTGCTGCTTAAATTTTGCATATATATAAATTATAGTAAAGCCGTAAGGGTTAAAATGGTTTAAATGGTTACACATGATGTTGTCGGTTGCTCTTTGACTTATGATTTTGTATTGTTCCTTTTGTGTATTCTTGGCATCTTTTTAAGTGGTTTATGTTTAGTGAAATGAGTAATATTACTTAGATAATATATAAAACAAAGAGAAGTGGTATGATTGCCAATGAGACAACTATCCATCAGAGATCAAATGACGTATATGTTAGAAACTATAGATGGCGTAAAATAACCAACAAAAAAACTCCACACTTCGAATATCCATGTGCTTAAAAATACCGCGTTTCTTATATAAATTCAACTGCCGCTAATCGAAATTCACCTTCAAAATTTAGCACATTTCACAATTGTGTTAAAGGAGGCAATGTCTCTGCAGCTAGATTGTTCAATAAAAATGCACGTGGATATCCACAAACATTCTAGTGCAATGCCAGAAAATGACAAACCTGCTCCAAATTATCTTTAGATAATACCGTTCGGTCATCAGTGAACGGAAGAACACTTTTTCTCTCTCCTTTTCACATAACATTACTTGAAAAACCCAAAGTTTAGTTTAGTTTAAACATATTTTATTTGCTAAAAGCAAAAAGGATCAGATACAACTAAAACATACTTATAAAGTCTTCTCCACAATACAATATATACAACAATACAAATTGAATGTGAGCATGCATTATATAATATAAAAAACATAAATATAACTAAACCATACTGAAAAAAGGAAAGGGGATGAAGAAAGAACTACAGAGATTAGGATGATGATGATAATGATGATGATGTGCGTTTTACCTATGTTGATTTTATACTACGAGGAATCGTTTTGATCTCTTTATAAAACTGAAGACTTGTTTAACAATTTGCACATTTTGATCATAAAAAGAGTTTCTTTTCCAAAACCAATAGTTTTAAGTCCAAATTGCAGCCTTCTGGAAGCCAGCTGAGACTATTAAACAGAATATAGCCCTTTCATTTAAATTGAAAGGACAATCAAAGAAAAAATGTTAGCTCTAAACAAGTCAAAATTCAAGAAAGATGCGAACATCTAAATTTGGTTAAGATTATATTCAATTTTCTAGGACAATATAAATAATGTTGAGATTGATTCTCATTTCGAATGTCGTGGTTTTTTAATTCTACTTTGGATTTTGATAATGAGTCTACATTTCGAACTGACATGTTCAGATTATTCCAAAGTTTAATTGTTGAGGGAATAAATGATTGGGAAGTCAGTGTCAGCCTGCAAAATGGAAAAATAATATCTTTTCTTTTCGCAAAGGATATTGTGTTGTACTTTGAATTTTAGGGGGCACAAGGCTACATAAATATTCAGGGGTATTATTATTCTGAATTTTATAAAACAATTGTAGTTTTCTTCTTTTTCTTCGTTCCTCTAAAGTTTCCCAACCAACCTCTTTTAAGACAGTCTCAGAATGTGTGAAAACAGGTAAACCTGTTACAATTCGTGCAGCTTCAAGTTGAAGATGTTCTAGATCTAATCTAATTGAATATCCTTTTCCGCAATTGTCCCATACTTCAGTTGCATATTCAAAAATTGGTCTAATAAATATTAGTCTCTGATGCATGATTTTTTTATTATTAATTGTTTTTGGCTTTTAACTAGCTGTCAGTTTTGGCTTTTAACCAGCTGTCAGTAACTGCGAGTACTCTCAAATCGTACTTTCTTGTTTATTTGACCTGTTGATACTAATTGTAATGCTTTTCTGTTATTTAATGTTATTCGGGGTTATATCTGGGCTATATACCAGCTTTGATAAGTGTTTGGTATTACTATAAATTTTCACTTCGTACTATGAACATCAAAATTATTTATTTTGTAAAAATATTTCCTTTCTCTATTTGAACTGTACACGTATACCTAACAACAAAATTATTTTCATTTACCTGTGTTTAAAGTAATTGCAAATGGCTGATATTTTTGTTCGAGCATATTGTTTTTCTTAAATTTTTTAACATTTCATAGCGGTATAACATGTTACTTTTATTATTCTTCCCTTAGTTTATTTATTTTGTATTTACATTGTATCATAGGTCAAATTTATTTGTTCAGTGTATGTTCACTGGTGTTAATATGTCCTTTGATTGAGTTAAGCTATTTCAGTTGATATTTTATAGTGTGTCTTTCTATGTTGTGATGTTATACTATTGTTTCAGAAAAAGGGTGAAGGTTTGGTACCATTAAAACGTTTAAACCCGCTGCATTTGTTTGCACCTGTCCTAAGTCAGGAATCTGATGTTCAGTAGTTGTCGTTTGTTGATGTGGTTCATAAGTGTTTCTCGTTTTTATATATATTAGACCGTTGGTTTTCCCGTTTGAATGGTTTTACACTTGTAATTTTGGGGCCCTTTATAGCTTGCTGTTCGGTGTGAGCCAAGGCTCCGTGTTGAAGACCGTACTTTGACCTAGAATGGTTTACTTTTATAAATTTTGACTTGGATGGAGAGTTGTCTCATTGGCACTCATACCACATCTTCTTATATCTATATAAGATATAAATTTTCCAAATTTTGTCGGCTAAGTTAATATTTATGTTTTCGCAGTACATTCAGATGCTTTTTTACACTATTTAATATATTTTCAACATGGTTGTTCCATTTTGCGTCACTTCTAAATGTAACCCCTAGATGTTTATGAGATCGCACAATTGGTATTTTTTATTGTTCATAGTAAAATTCCGATCTTGTGTCTCATTATTTGAGAAAATCATTATTTCTGTTTTTTTTCAGGATTGAAAGACATAAGCCACTTTCTTGACCATACATCCAGGTCAAGACCAACAACTGATTGTATAAGTTCTTCGTCATGACCCGAGTAACTGAACGAAGTGTCATCTGCAAATAGTCTGCATGAAGATTGATTTACTGATTGGTGTTTAACGCCACTTTCAACACTATTGTGCTATTTCGTGGCGGTCAGTTTTTATTGGTGGAGGAAGCCGGAGTGCCCGGAGAGAACCACCGACCTTCGGTAGGAAAATGTCTGCATAAAGAAGTTAACTGTTCAGCAATATCATTCATATATATGATAAACAATAAAGGACCAAGAACTGATCCTTGGGGTACACCAGCTGGAACTACCAAAAGCCTCATATATCTTGTAACATGAACAAAACCAAAATGTAGTATTCAATATGTAGAGCAAACTGGACGTTATTTTTCAAACGAACACAAGAACATCTATACCGCTTCCGCAGACCAAAGAAATTCAAATGTTTAATTTACCAACATTTAGAAAAAACACAAACACTGTATTAAATTTATAAAATTCCAACCACTTCAAACCGTCCATAAACAACCAGGACAATCACATAAGCAGTTTAAAGATTCCCGTAAAATTTGCGAACTGTCTTGGATTAAAAGACTACAGACCTGCATATCCTGTAGGTCTAAATGACAATATCATTGGCCAAGGGAACATATTGTAATATTTTAATGTTTTGTAAATATTGACCTCTGGTTAATTTGGCTTTATATAACTGTTTATTTGTGTACAGAGAAAATTAATGACGCAAGGCTAACTTGACAAAATGGCTAGTTTTATTATCTGCAGTTAAATTTGAACTGTCAGATGTAATTAAGACAAGTAACGATGTCTTGGTTACTGGCATCATGTAGTCAATTCAAATCCAGATAGTTTAATAAATAAGATTTATTCATCAAGTGTTAATAATAACTCAGACTGGTATAGAACAAAAATTAAATTGTTATTTGAAAAAGTTGGATTTAAACATGTCTGGGAAAATCAAAATTCATTTAGTAAAAGTCGTTTAACTTTTGCTATATATAAAAAACTGAAAAATGATTTCATAAAATTTTGGGACCATTCCATTTCAAAAAGTGTTATTGATAAAAGAGGAAACAAATTAAGAACCTACAAGGATTTGAAGAAGAAATTTGATATGGAGAACTTTTTAAAATTAGATATAGACAGAGCTGATATTTCAAACTTTGTAAGAATAAGGATAAGTAATAGTATCCTTATGATTGAAAAAGGCAGACATAAAAGATTGATTTAGAAAACAGATTATGCCCCCTATGTAAATTTGAAGTTGAAGATGAATTACACTTTACCATAAAATGTACCAAACTCAATGATTTGAGGAATAATTTTTTCAGAATATTTCAGATATTTTACCATCTTTCAACAATCTTTCAGACATTGAAAAATTCTATTTCATATTTCGAAGTAATGATTATGATGTCAGTAAATGTTGCATAAAAGGTATTAATGAGATGTACAAGTCCAGACGTTCACTAAATTAAGTTATTTTATGTTATATATTATATAAATTGTATTACTAGTATCTAAAACTGTACCTCCTCAGTCAAATAGATAGAAGAGAAAAAAGAAAAAATCTCTTTATATATATATTTTTTTTCTGTTATGTATTGATATATAATTGATTGTAATGATTAATGTCTGTTCTTTGTTTGTGTGTTAATGACAATCCAGATTTTGGATTTTATATCAATAAAATCTTTGACTTTGGGGTGTAGGGTAATAAAATTTAGTTATGCCTATTTGTTTTGTCTATAATGAAAGTAATTAAACTTTCTGATAAAGGTCAGTTGGTCAAGATACTGGCAGATCGTGTATCAGCTGTGATACTGTAAGGATGTGATTTTTCCTTGAAGTCTTGAATCGGTAAAGATTCTGGAGGACTTGTATTTAAAGTTTATATGTTTAAACTTTGTAAGCTAACTTTGTCAATAAGTCTGAAGTAATGTACATTTGTGAATAAACTTGTAAATATATATCGTATTATTTAGTTCATGGGATTTACCACAGGATACATTGTCGTGCCATAGTATGGTTATGTCCGTCTGTCTGTGTCGTTGTCGTTCTTCCCCTCGGTCACGTTACAATATCTAAAACTTCTATTGATATCAATGACATGACTATTGTTGATAAAAGACAACGCAATCATAGATTTCATGCCAATCGCATTAACCGCAATCAACGAAACAAACATTGTTCTAATTTTACACTTGATTAATTATTATGCAAACTGGGTCAAATGCCAATTAGGAAATTACATAATATTTATAACGAGTGTGATACAATATCGTTTTTCAGTCCAAAATATGAGTGTTTACGACTATTACAGCTTTTTGTCACCATAGACTGTTCCCTCAAATTGACAAACCTGAAGATCATAAAAAGTGTTTTCTAAAAATAAAATACATTTATAGAGGTATTGATTTTATTAATTTGTCTAGTATTTTTCATGACTCTGCCGTTCAAAACTTTATACCTCCATATTTTGATAACATTGATCCACCTATAATTTCTTATTCGTATAAAAAAAAAACCAGTAGAAGTTTAATTTTTAATTATACGTCAGTTACATCAGACGTCAGTATAAAAAATAATGCTCCTTCAACACGAGACTGTGAAACATCGAAGTTTAGATATGATCCCCATGGCCATGTAATTACAGGGCACCTCAACAGCGTTCAAGACGAGAGGTTATAAACTTTCCGAAAAAAAAAAGGACCAAAATATCGTCCACCGTCGAAAATAAATTGGGAAGAGTGTCGTCAGGTTATTAAAAATGCTCTTTCATCCTATTGTAAAATATGGTGTAAACGGGAGAAATCTGACAAAAAGTCACTTGATTCCTATTTAAATAAATGTCTGAATATTGTTGATATTCGCATATCACATTTCGAAATTAGTTTAGAAATAAATAAAAGAGTGAGTAATACGCCCATTTCTAGGATTAAAAACAAAATTCAAGTACCCGCAAAGCGTTGTGTGTTCGTACCGACCGACAAAGCAGCCAACAATGTGGTGGTGGTATGAAGCAAGTTCCTCACGGAAGTCCTTCAGAATGATATTATACATTCAACTACATTCTAGTCCGTACGCTCCACAGAGAGTCATATGGTAAATAATCATGTCACTACCACAGCTCATCTTAAGGCTGCCACTGAACATTTCAAGGTCCCTACTATGTATTGGTTACCTAAACTACACAAAATCAAAGCACGAGTGCGCTGTAAAGGCAGTTACCTGCAGGTTTTTTGATTTTATAGTCCAGATTGATTATAATCAAACATATTACTTTTCAGGAAAGGCTAACAATATCAGATATCTAGAGATTTTTCACTTATTGTGGCACAGAAATGGTAATGCTACACTGCATTTCCAAAGAACATATTATTGCATGAGTATATTAATGCACTTACATCTTTTAAATTAAAATTTTACCGGCTACAGAGCAACTTTGAATTGATTTTTTTCGATAAACAAATTGTTTTTTATTTATACTAAAAAAAAGTGCAATTGAATATTTAGGTATAAATAAGAAGATGTGGTATGAGTGCCAATGAGACAACTATCCATCCAAGTCACAATGTGTAAAAAGTAAACAATTATAGGTCAAAGTACGGCCTTCAACACGGAGCCTTGGCTCACACCGAACAGCAAGCTATAAAAGACCCCAAAAAGACTAGTGTAAAACAATTAAAACAGGAAAACCAACGGTCTAATCTATATAAAAAACGAGAAACGAGAAACACTTATGAACCACACCAACAAACGACAACCACTGAACAACAGGCTCCTGACTTAGGACAGGTGCATAAAATGCAGCGGGTTTAAACGTTTTAACAGGCGCCAACCTTCACCCTAACCTGAAACAGTGGTATAACATTACAATATAAAAAGACACACAATAAAATATCAATTGAAATGGCTTAACTCTACCAAAAAGACAATACACAAAAACAAGTAAATATACACTGAACGAATAAGTTTGATCTATGACACAATATAAATAAAAAAGATGTTTCAATGTCAAAAAGACAACTTCAACCTAGGACAAAATGGCGTTAAATAAAGTAACGTACACAGGTAAATTTAGATATGATAATTTTGTTGTTAGGAGACAGAAACATTTTTTACAAAATAAATTTGTTATTCATAGTACGAGTACAGAAGTGAAAATTTTTTCGTCATACAAAATACTTATCAAAAGTGGTACATATTAAAAAAAGTAAGACGAGATATAACACAAAATAAGTAAACATTGAATAACAGAAATGCATTACAAATTGTGTCAACAGGTTAAATTAACACGAAAGTACGATTTGAGAGTACTCGCAGTTACTGAAAGCTAGTTAAAAGCCAAAAACAATTAATAATAAAAAAATCATGCATCAGAGACTAAAATCAGGCAGGGATTTAGTGTTTTAACAGTCAAAGAAGACATGATTTGTGCAATGCCAAAATAAAAGTAACGACAGACAATAGGATAGTTAGGATTTAACCTTATAATAAATATGTATGATTTTTTGTATAGATAAAACAATTTTTAAATAGAAAATAAACGTGGATGTGTATATATACATCCCAAAAAACCATTCGAAAAGAATACAAATTTAGTTATGTTTTAATTTGTTGATGACAAAATCGATGTCAGTGCCAATGAAAACAATATTCAAAGATCTTATTACAACATTTATAAGATAACCTTTACTAATAAGTTTGTTTAAAGGTTCGATAAGTTTACACGAATTACATAGTGATTTCCGCGCTTTTAGTACAACATTACCGTAAAATTTAGGATGTGAAATACCATTTTTAATAAGTTTTCTACGGGTACAGCCAAATTTACTAATCAAATCTTTGTATCTATGAAAGATCTGAAGGTTAATTTTGGTTTTCACTGTTTGTGGTTATTCATATCTCGAGTTTTAAAAAAAAAAAAACCCATTCCAGTTCATCATGATGGCTTGGTGCGAATTTATCTCAAAAACATTGAGTTATATAATGCATCTCAAAGTGTCTACTCTTTCTAAGAAAATAATTAATTCTCTAAAAAATTACTTCGAGCAAAAAAGTTAATAATTCCAAGTCTGACTCCAAGAAATTACCATGCCAGGTCAATTATTGTTTGTGATTGTCAATGTCCAACGAGTTTAAATGATACTACCATATTTTTGTTATGTATGCAAGTCTGGTAACTTTAGAAGGATGTAAACTTGCTTCAGATAGTGATTCAAGGCATGGTTGGATTTAACTGTTCAGCAATATCATTAATATATATGCATTAATATATTTTTATAAAATGCATCTCGAAGTGTCCACTCTTTCCAAGAAGGATGTAAACTTGCTTCAGATAGTGATTCAAGGTATGGTTGGATTATGAAAAGTCCTATATTTGTACTATTGGATGTATTACTAAGGATTTAACCATGTACTTAGCATGAAAATAAGGAGATGTGGTATGTTTGCCAATGAGACAACTATCCACCAAAGTTAAAATGAAGTGGATGTAAGCAATTATAGGCAACCATAGGCCTTCAACAATGAGAAAAACCAATACCGTATTAATCGGTTATAAAAGGCACCGACATGAAAAATATGAAACAATTCAAATGAGAAAACTAACGGCCTAATTTATAACAAAACAATTTTACGAAAAACAAATATGACAGACATGAACCAACGACAGCTACTGAACTACAGGCTCCTGACTAGGGACAGGCACATAAAAGAATGTGGCGGGGTTAAACATGTTTGTAAGCGCTCAACCCTCCCCATAACCTGGGACAGTGGTGTTACAGCACAACATAAGCACAAACTATTAAAATCAGTTGAAAAGGGCTTAACTCATCAGATCAATACAAAGCAGAAAAACATCAAACAAAAACACAAAAACATCAAACAAAAACACAAAGCGGACGTGGCAGGGTAATCATACATCCCTAACAACAAAACAGACACAAAGTACAGATCTTACAGTACTCGCAATTACTGACAGCTAGTTCAAAGCTAATAACAACTAATAATAAAAAATCATGTATCTTATTCTAAGACTAAAAAAGGTTTACTTACAATGTAGGAATATATAAACACCAACTTCAATGTTCAAGCCAAATTACAGTGAAGTAATTTTGGTGGCTTAATTAAAATTACACAATTTCAGTTAAATTATATTCAAGGCTTGAGCATGTCTTCAGAAATATTTACTAATGCCTGGATGACAAGAGAGTTAAGACAGAGACCAAATTTCACGACAGAATGGTATACATGCCTGTGTTTGTGTTAGAGGAACATTGTCTGCCATGTCAGCGATTCTAAAGGAAGAGAATAGGATAAATGAATTATATAGTTAACTTACTGCCCTAAGACAACATGCATATATATACTTCATATTTGTAAAACTTGACCCAGTATGGCATACAAGCTTGCTGCAGTGGTTTGTGTTGTTTCTGTCGTTTAAACGATTCTATAGTCCGGAAGTGGTAAAACAAAATTAATTATTCGTGAAACACAAGCCAACTTGCCTGCCTTTAATACACTTGACTCTGTACTGAGGTAATCCTGATCCTTGCAACATTTTGTGTAGTTGTTAATCTAAACACTCACTATTGAGGCCGTGAATTGTCTTTGGGTCATTGTTGACCCTGCTGTCAGTTCGGGACTTCTTGAGCATGCCGAAGGTCCTTTAATGTCCGCATTGGAGTGTGAAATAATGAGCATTTCTTTGCTGAGTTGAAGTAAACCTTCCAATCGATGTTTTGACAAAATTTTTTGACCACAACATTCCTTTTTTCTATCGATGCCGGTATTTACTTTGACATGTGCCATAAACAGAAGCCATGTCAAATAATTAATATTCGACCACCTGTTAATTGTTCAATCAAACTATTATCACTTGTTTATCAGCATTGGGCCAGGGTAAAAATCAAACACAAGTTGCGTAATGTCAGTTAAACCTTATACGTTGGATACACTCGGGTTTTAACATCTTCTATTTTATAGAGGTAAAAACCATAGTACATTGTATATCGAATTTTTCGCTGATTCCCGGATGTCAACTTTTATCAGACCTAATAAATCAAAATTGTTTACCTACCAAAGGGTCTGACATGATGATAGCTATGTCAGACAGTCAGACAAATTGAATTTTCAACAGCTCTGGTTTTCGATAAATTCCAGATGGATATTGTTGATAGTTTAGGCGATTTCAGCAATTCGACGTATGATACGGTGCTTTTGGTCTGGGATTTGCTTTTTGTCCGCTTTTGCTTTTTGTCCGACACTTTTGCTTTTTGTCCGTTGCTTTTTGTGCGCTTTTGCTTTTTGTCCACACTTTTGCTTTTTGTCCGTTGCTTTCGTCCGTTTTGCTTTTTGTCCGATTATTTTGCTTTTAGTCCGACACTTTTGCTTTTTGTCCGTTTCTTTCGGTCCGTTTTTCTTTTGTCCGATAATTTTGCTTTTCGTCCGACACTTTTGCTTTTTGTCCGTTGCTTTCGGTCCGTTTTGCTTTTGTCCGATTATTTTGCTTTTAGTCCGACACTTTTGCTTTTGTCCGGTGCTTTCGGTCCGTTTTGCTTTTGTCCGTTTCTTTCGGTCCGTTTTTCTTTTGTCCGATAATTTTGCTTTTCGTCCGACACTTTTGCTTTTTGTCCGTTGCTTTCGGTCCGTTTTGCTTTTTGTCCGATTATTTTGCTTTTAGTCCGACACTTTTGCTTTTTGTCCGGTGCTTTCGGTCCGTTTTGCTTTTTGTCCGACACTTTTGCTTTTTGTCCGTTGCTTTTTGTCCGACACTTTTGCTGTTTGTCCGATGGTTCTGCTTTATGTTCATTTTGAAATGTGTAAATATTTAGACGATTGTATAATGAGCATTATTAATATATCTTTATATTTGAAAAAAAAAATCGCCTGAGAAGAAAGCCACAGAATGCGAAACATTGGGATGCAAATACGGCGTCACTATCTTTTGATATGGTTTTTGTCTTGCCTACGAAGAAAAGAGCTGAAAGCTAGACTTAGGGATTGCTTTTCTGGCGACGACAATTGTTAAGTTTTCTGCTTAAATTAGTTTGATATGATCTACTTGTGATAGATCATTGTTATTTAATATAAAGTTGCATTACTATCTGTACATATCAGTTTGACGACTATTTTGAAGCCTTGCCTCCTGGGTCATGGTCTAGCCACTTTTAATTGATATGAAATTTGTAATGTTAAGTTTCGGTATTTTCTACAAAGTTACATTACTATCAGTACATATCAGTTTTACGACTATTTTGAGGCCCTGCCCTAGGTCGGTATAAAACGGTGACTTTGAATTAATTCGACTGAATTGATAAGCAATGTTGCTGTCCATCAGCTTGTCTTTTCTGAATTTTATGTTTAAACCATAATGAGAGAAGATCTGAATGATTCAAATTTTGTATATACTAGTGCCTTATGTTTGAATGACATAATTTTGCTTGATTTCATTTTCGTTCGTGTATAGGCTGATTGTAGGACGTACATGTCCGACCGGTAGGTTTCAACGGACCGTGGTTCATTGGTCAATGTTATGTTTTCATGGTTCGTTTTTTTGTCTGATACATTTTTAGCAATGGGTCACCTACAATTAGCGTATGCAATGATTGTTATTTCTTCTCGAATATTGGACGGGGTTCATCTAACCTTGGCTTCATTTTCATGTGTCATTAGTAAATGCTTACTTTTCATGTGAAATGGTTGTATGGCGTACATGCTAGTCGCGAATGGTTCGTCTGAATTTTACTTCATTTTTTATTGTTTATTTTTTTTTCTTAATAAGTTTGGAGGTTCGTATCGGATACTAAATACAATGGGTGGACATTGTTGGTTTTATTGGATGACTATAATATGCAAATGTCGGATCGGCAATGTAAACTGACATTGCCCTAACTTCCGTCATTCTTCGATCAATTCTCATTAAGGCTGGTTTCTCAGAAACTATAAAACATGGGCTAGATTTAATTGACATATCCGACAAGAAGTGTCAATCCTACCTTGAGTTCTGTTTCATAGTCTATTGCTCAATTCTAAGATTCGGTGTTAAGTCTGTTTCCCAGTTAATAAAAACATTTATAAAAGATATCATACAGACTTATAACTGTATTCTCCAAACTCGCGTTTTCCCTACAAAAGTCTCATCAGTGACGCTCGATTCAATTGATATATAGTTAAAATGTAAAACTAACAATAATTGTTAAGAATGCCAATGAGACAACTCTCTACAAGAGTCCAAATGTCGATTTTGCTAACAACTACATGACACAATACGGCCTTCAACGCGGAGCAAAAGTCTACATTTCATAGACTATTCAAAACGAGAAAATCAACGGCATGATTTATGCATAAACTTAAAAATACGAAAAGATTCCAAGTGGTACAAATGTCTGACTTGTAGTGTTCATTTGACCTTGACCTAATTTTATATTGTTTAGTTTTAGAGGTATGGTCAGTTTTTCAGATATTATTTTTTATCGGTCAAGTTTTTGAGTTGACTGATTTACTTTCAAGACTATTTTGCCGAAAATGACGCCAATTTGAAAATTTCTGCTTATAACCTTAGTTTTCTCATTTGTCCCTATCTATCTATTAGCTCGATATGGTTTTATCAATAGAAGATGCAGAGCATCATTGAATTTCGTTCAGATTAAGCGTTTTTTTGCCAAAGTTAAAGGACTCAAAATAAATAATTGTTTTGAAATATCATTTTTCCATCTTTTTCATCAAGGCCTTCATCTCAAATTAATTGATTGAGTTGTTAAAGTTACTGATGGTATTTGAAATTCGTTTCAGTAAATGAATTTTTGCCTTAGTTATGGCCCTTAAAAGGAACTTTGAAAATATGGAGATACAAGTATTGTAATTGAAGATTTGCATGCACAAACTAACGATATCATTGTTGCAAATTCAGAAAATGCCATTATCGTTAAATATTTGTCATTCCAGGGCTGAAACGAACTTTTTATGCGGTACGGGGTTTACTCACTGTTAAAAGCCGAGCGATAACCAGTTTGTAATGATCACAATTTTTATCATTTGCCTTTACTGGATAGTCATTTCATACGCAAAATATACCACATCCTTAAATTCAATCCATTTGCTTTGCGGGACAGATTTTTTTAGTAAATTAAGAAGTAAAACTCTCCTCTATACGGTATTTGCATGTATGACATTGAAATCAGGCATGGGGTAATTGTAATTGTAATCATTAAGGTAGATGGGGGTCTAAATTAAAATCCATAGAATTATCAATAATTTGTCAAAATTTAGTTTATATCATGCTTTTTTTTCAAAAATATAATAAAAAGTATGGGTCACCGGGCTTTTTTTCATGCTACGGGTTGTGCAAAATTGTCAGATTTTGTATAGATTATGCATGGAAAACCCAATTCTGTGTAAAAAAAAAAACTACGCCATAGAATTTAAAGATAAAATATGAGAAGATAGATCTAATAATATGCTTTCAGATAAGAAAAAGAAAAATGGGGTCATCGGACTCGTTTTCTTGCTACACAATAAAATAGGTAAATTCACAACACATTCTATTATAAAAATTACTTTATCTGAGTTATCTCCCCTTTATATCTGAGTTGCCTCCCCTTATGTGGCATAGTTGAAAAAACTGAATCAAACAAAAAATTCAGTTTTTTTGTAAAATTCAGCCGTAAATTTGATAAAACACATAATTTCTATATAAACACGAAAATTCTTACACATGAATTACATACTACTCTCGAAATTTGCACATTTCATTAAAGGTCTAGACCGATTGTTATCTGCTTTTTTAAAATCCAAGATGGAGGAAGACACCCCAGCCTCCTTAATCAGATGTAATTGATTACAATTTTTCAAGTAATCATTGTAATCATTAATCAGCCAAAAATCTGATTACATGTAATTTAATTTAATCAATTACTTTTCAAAATACCTTGTAATCCTGTTTACTTTTTGATCACATTCTGATTACAATGAAAAAATCTAAAACTGCGTTTAAGGTCAATATGTCATGTCTTAAATGAACCTTTTTGTTATTCATATTTAATAAATATCTAACTTTTTAGAATAGTTTTGTTTACTTTAAGCATGTAAATTGATTCATTTGCTTCAGTCAAAAAACTGTTATAGTATTGAAAGTCATCATTAGCTTAAGTAAAAGGTATTGTGCATATATTCACAATTTAAAGATGTATATTCGATAATGACTAATATTTTCAAGTCATACTTTTCTTTAACCCCTGAATTATAATCCTTTGTTAATATTGTGATTATTGTCACCTTTGAATTGACAGGTAGGAGACCAATTGAGGTATGTTTTTATTGCGATTACCAGTTGTGTGTAGCTGTAGGGCTATATATAAGATAAAAGATAAATTTATCTAATGAGCACAAACAAAAGTGTGACAAATATGTTGTATAAAAAATAAACAAATTTTGGTATATATACATGGACATGTAAAATGCAATGATTTTTAATACTTATATTTTGTTTAGGATTTTTTTAAACAATTATATTACAATTTAAATATGTTTTTAACTGGTAACTTTATTTCATCTATATTTTAACTTCCTGAGACTGCACCCTGAAATACATATAAAGTCTGGAAGATGTAAGAAAGACAGAAACCAAACCTCTTTACAAAACTTTATTCAATGGAAGTCAAAATAGTTCTGATTTTGATGATAATAAAGTGAAATGGGTCATAACAAGTAACACAATGTTCATGTATATATGTTGTGAATCTTTGTGGTTTATTTAAATTGATGAAGTTTGAAGTTATTTTTTAATAACATATCAAATAAAATCCTTTATCAAAAGAGCTACAGTTATATTAAACCTTTATTCATTTACATCATTCAAATGGGTTATTTTGAAGTTCATTGTAATCAGATGTAATCATGATTACTTGACAATGTAATCATTAATTTAATCAGTTACTTTGAGAAATGATGTAATCATTAATTTAATTTAATCCTACAATTGACAAAGTAATTGTAATTTAATCAATTACATTGAAAGTAATCAGACCCATCTCTGATTGAAGTACGAAACATGATAAAAAAATGAAAATTCTGAAAAAGTTAAAAGAAAAATACATCTTCCTTATATGTAAAAACACAGTAAATACATTTAGAAAAGTGTCTCGTGTACCACTTTCAGAAATTTATTACATTAAAAGTCAAAACGTATAGTCAAATTGGTAAGAAAAGAATAGTGAAAAATATATGACATCAATATGTGTACTTGACATACAAGTCCCTCTCATTGTTTTAAATGTTATAAAATTTTGAATAAATTGTACAAGTAATCAGGACTTTCACGACTACCCTCTTTAACAAGGAGAACCAATTTGATCTTATTTTAATGACCGGATTAATGTTTTAGTTACAAATTTATTCACTGAAACCTAACGGTCAGATTATCCTTCGCGTGAAGCTGCATAAAAAAAAACATTAATTTGGTCAGCTTACATGTTTTACCTTGCACAAGATTCTAAGTTTTTACAAGTATAAGTTTCGATACCTTTTTTGCATACCGGTAGGTGTAATCTACAAGTTAGTTAAATTCTGAGTTTTCCTCTCTTATCTTCTTATAATAAGTGGTTTAAAAAATCTGATAACCTTTACAAAAATCTCTATAAATTCGTACAAAATTACTTTTTTTAGACATCATATTAAACACTTTCAATAGCATCTTAAAAACATTTTGAAATAAAACATGTTAAAATTCATATCAAAAAGCAACCCTAGCAAAAGGGAAAAACTTCTAGGCTGAACAACTGGTTTGCTGCCTCAACTAAAGGACAATAACTTATGAACGGCATTGTTCAATGCAATTTTGGATATTGATTAAACGAAAATAACGATTTCAAACACTATTTACAAAACATACGTACAGATGTAAGATAATTGCCTCGAAACAAACCTTTGAAAACTTTGTTTATCATATACTTAGACTTACGTTTTCAGTGAAAAAACATAACAAAGTAGGGTACAGAACAAATATTAGGAAACAGGAAAAAATATATTATGTAAATGCAAGACAAATGATACAATAAAGGCATTTTTCAAAGTTTCCAACATAATTTAGCAAGTAACTTTACAAATGTTGACTTTTCCAAACAGTGTTCATTACGTTTTGTTGATTTTTTTTTATCGTCAATATAAAAATATATTATACTTAGGTTTCATAACAAGTGAAAATTGGATATCGATCATATCAAGTCGAGTTATTTAATTTCAATATAACAATAAACGAGCCTTTAGCGAGTTTATTATTACTATTTGAATTAAATACGAGATTTGATATTATAGATTATTTAATGCATCGAGTTATCGCTATTATGTGTTTTCGAATATATCTAATACGATAAGAATGCATTTTCTTTTTGGTACTATTTTTTTCGCGCAGGCTTATTTGTTATAAATTTAGTCACACAACAAGTTTCATTCATTTGAAAAATGGCTTTTGCACTGATCAGCCGGCGTGTTCAAAGATTGCGAACACCATACAATACATGCAAACAGACAGACAATCATTTGTTGCAGATTTATGTAAAAAAAAATTATTTGTTAGAAACATGATTTAATTACTTTTATTAACTTCAAGTTAATTTATAAGTGATATTCAAGGTAAAATTGAAACGAAAAAAATACTTTTTTTGTTGACATTTCAGCGCAGTTATCCGATAACGTTTTTTTTTTATAGTTCTGGCTAAACTTTTCTGATTGGTCGACACTCTAGCGCGTGTATATGGATTAATACGCTGTTGCTAAGGACCTTAAGCGAGTCGAGTGAGAATGAAAATTATCACATAAAAAGAACAAAGAAAAAATACACATAATAGCGATAATAAGCGATATCCAATTCTCACGAGTTGTTACCTATTTCTCTTAATTATAGTCAACACTCACTTTGTGTTAAATTAAAAATTCCGCGAATCCTTGATCCAGTCTTTTGTACATACCAGTATGACGTCATATGTCCTGTTCCAGCGTCAAACTTTAACATCAGACTATAACTTTATGTACGCAGAATGTAATAAATTTGACAAAAAGAAGATTTTCAGGTGAAAAGTGTGAGTGTTTTGTGTATCATTGAAGAAGTCGCATATGTCCGTTGCCATGGACGAAATGTACATCGCCGTAACCTTTGAAAGACATCAGTGACCTAGCTAATAGCTAATGGAAATGTCATATTATCGTCTCATGATGCGAGCATGATGCTGAATAAGCCAATCAAATTAACGCAGTTGTCGTATCACTTTTTCGTATCGCACTCCTTGTAATGTGATAAGAGAAATATCTCTTCATGCATTAACCCTCTTGCTGCCGGAGGGACACATATGTCCATGGTTTAATTTATGCAAGCTTCTCATCATTGCTGTATCTCTTTTAATTAAAAGACCGAAGATAAAACAGTGTAATATTTTTCTTCAATGGGTCCCAAATGTAACGGTCATTATGGCGTGACGTCATATATCGAATGACGTCATTATTGGGCATGTAACGTCACAGACGTCGAGCTGTCGTATTTTCTGGCACACGAAATGCAACCTTGAAAAACTACCGACAGCAAGAGGGTTAAATAGATAACAGGCCACAACAATAAGAGAATGTAGTTTTTCTCCTTTGTTTAGGCATATGATAGAAAGATTTCATATCGGATGTATTACATTTGGCGTCCATAGTCCGTAAACTTTTCGCTCTTTGAACTTTTACTTGAGAACCACTTAAAAGGATCAATATATTAAACTGCTAGTTTTCTCCATTGTTAAAGAATATGATAGAAAGATCATAACATGGCATGTTTCATATCAGATGTATTATCAGCCCTCGGTCAATATCAGCCCTCGAGCCTTCGGCTTCGATATTGGTATCTGATTATATACTAATAGTTGAGCAGCTTATTACAAAAATCATGCAAATGGTGATACAGGCATGAAAATGTAAGAACATGCCTTTAGGTGTATTTAATCATATTAATGAGACAACTTTCCACAAGAGACCAAATGGCGTTGACGTAAGCATCCATGTCTAGGTGGTTGTACGTATAAAAGGCCAAAAATGACAAGTGTTACACATGTACAATTCAAAACGATTTTGATAGACAGACAAACGACAACTGTTGAATTGTTGAATTGTAGGATCCTAATTTTTTACAGGCATATATAATATGCGTCGGGGTTAAACATGTATTCTGGCACCAAACCCTCCCCCTTACTTGAACATTGGCGTAACGCTTCACAAATTTTGTTTAAGGCCTTGGTGGCCAAATGATTGAAGTAGTTCATCTTTAGTAATCACTAGAGAGTCAATACTGAGGTTGTAAGTTCATGCTGATGTGCTCGACTGTAATTATTATTTAATAGGGTTGCCAATTTTGCTGCAGAAGATCGATGGTTCTAACACTATATCACCTATACACATTTCTAAATCGGACATGAAGCAAATCATCGAAAAAAAGCAAAACAGACCGAAAGCAACGGACAAAAAGCAAAAGTGTCGGACAAAAAGCAAAACGGACCGAAAGCAACGGACAAAAAACAAAAGTGTCGGACGAAAAGCAAAATTATCGGACAAAAAGCAAAACGGACCGAAAGCAACGGACAAAAAGCAAAAGTTTCAGACAAAAAGCAAAATTATCGGACAAAAAGCAAAACCGGACAAAAAGCAAATGTCGGACAAAAAGCACCGTATCAGACGTACCAAATGTTCTGATGAGAAAAAGAAAAATAATCGTATTTCCGAGAAACCTGAGTTATTATTGACATGTGGCGACTAGGCATAGCTCAGTCGACTTTTCATTATTGTACCAACGACTAAAACGATCTTAAAAACAACTCAAGTTTAAAATACTACTCGAAATAAACCCGAACTCTTTCACACGGATTTTAAGTAACTCCGGTATGTCAATCGGTTGACTGCTCATAATGAAAAATGCAACTCTATCGAAATTTTTGAAAACTAACAAAAACAGCGTTCGATTCTTTACTGCCCAGAGTCAATGAATTACAATTAAAAAAAAACCAAATATCACTTAAAGAAGAAGAAAGAATTCCACTTTTCGGGATTATTATGATGACGTATTTACCCCCACGTAGAAACGAAATGGCTATTACCTGATACCATTAAAGGCATTACGGCACTGCCTTTAAAAACCTTAAAATATCGTTTCATCTCGGCCTCTAGTAAGTGTTCTAATACTAATTTTTCGGTGCTTTTAACGAGTTCCTTAACTACTATCAAAGAACTTATCATTATTTTTTGTAATAAAACATACGAAAATAGTGGAATTAACCATTTATGGAGTGCAAAAAATTCTTTTGATGATTTAGATAAATTACGTGCATTTGATGGTACTTTTGATTCGGTTGACAGTTTTGACTTTTCCACTCTTTATACTACACTTCCACACAATCTTATCAAACAAAAGTTTTCCTATTTAATCAAATGGTCGTTTGATAAATCTGATTGCAAATTTATTTGCTGCAACTCATATAAAGCCTTTTTCTCAAATGAGAAAGGTAATTATGCTACATATACTTACTGGAGGTGTGATGAGATGATTAAAGCACTAAATTTTCTCCATGACAACATTTATGAACGTTTCGGCAATACAGTTTATCGACAGGTTGTAGGTATCCCTATGGGCACCAATTGTACCCCTTTAACAGCAGACTTGTTCCTATACTGTTATGAATCACAGTTTATGGCCAAACTCAGTAAAGAGCCGTCTAAATTCGATTTAATTGATAAATTCAACAACACTTACCTTTATCTTGATGATATTTTTCGTTAAAAATCAAGAAATCTCTAAATATACTGCTGAAATTTACCCAAATGAACTTACTTTAAATAAATCAAATATTAACAGCAATAACTGTCCTTTCTTAGATTAAGATACTCCAGTGTTATAACAGAAACTCTACATAGAAATTTACGATAAAAGGGGTGGTTTTTCTTTCCCTATTGTTAATTTCCTTTTTTGGACGGTGCTGTTCCTTTGGCGCCGTCTTACGGTGTTTATGTATCATAACTCGTTCGCTATGCCCGTGTCTGTAGTGGCGTTTTGGATTACAATGAGCTTCACTTCATTTGATTGCACTTTGGTGGATAGTTGTCTCATTGGCAATCGTACCACATCTCCATTTTTTTTATAAAGAAGGGTTCTTGCATGAACTCCTTCCTACCTTAGGAAGCCGATGATTTTTCTATGTAGACAGCTTGTTCGATTTCGATAGACTCTAGTTACACTTGTATTCTTTGATTGTTCTTACGTCTTTCGGCTTTTGAGGATGATTTGCCTGGACCAGGGGACATCAAAGTATTTTTAATTAAGTTCAAGATAAACTGAATCAATGGATAAAACAAACATCATCAAATTGTTTAATTGTGAGAGAAAATTTATTTAAATACATTTATTGAATTAATCTCAAGATAATATATTTTAGCAAAAAAAATCAAAATCAATTGTGAGGTATTTTCCTTAAATCTTCATTAAAACAAATAAATACGGGAATATTTGACTTTTTAAGCATTTCATATATTACTTTTGATAATCTTTGCTGGTTCCCATAAACTGGTAAAATGCAAATCAACCTTTAATTACAAACGTAAGTACTTAAATAGATCTATTTAAAAAAAAAGGCAACGAAAAATGAAAAATACTCTAAACTATGAAATAAAAAGGAAGTATACAACTCATACATAACTACATATAGCCACCGTCTAACTTCTAAGAAGTTAAATTTTATCGTCACTTGGCTTCCTTACTAAATTCTTATACTTTCTCTTCACTGACGCATCGATAATACATTTACAACATCCTTCTGATGATCCTTTTGATGCCCATGAAAGAGCTGTCCATCCTTTCATATCTTTCAGATCAATTTCACAACCTTTCGCCAAAAGCAGGTCAACAATTTCACAGTGTCCATAATAGCTAGCTACCATTAATGGGGTATTGCCGTAACCATCCGCTTTATTAATATCGGCTCGTTTAACAATAAGAAGTTTGGTTATTTCAATTTGGCCTTTGGTGCATGCCGCTAGAAGGGGTGTTATTCTTACATTGCTGGAAATATTGACATGTGCGCGATGATCTACCAGCAGTTCAACGATAGATTTGTAACCATTTTGACTGGCTATTAGAAGAGGCGAATAACCGCGGTCATCGCAAGCATTTACATTGACATTCTGCTCTAGTATTAAATTTACTATATCTTTTTCACCTACTTTGCATGCCTCGTGAAGAGGAGCCCAACATTTAGCATCATCTTTATTTACCTTAGCACCTGCTTTTAACAAAAGATTGACAATTGTTACATTCTTTACTTTGCAAGCTTCTAACAATGGTGTCTTACCATATCTATTCGAAAAATCCAGAATATCGTTTTCAAGTGCAGATTCTAACAGATCTTTAACCTCATCCTCATGTTCATTTATGCACGCATTTAGTAATTTTTCACCTTTTTTGCGATGATCGCTAATATGATGTTTGAAATTTTGCATTGCGCTATCCTCTTCTGGGTTTGATTCATCTGAACTTGAAGTATCAGATAAATCATTGTTATGATACGAATGGCTAAATTTTTGTTCACTGTCAGCCTCCTCAATCGCATTAATAATTAGATTAGCACCTTCCTGGATCAATAAGTCGATGATACCTTGATTTCTACACTCACGGGCCATTTCAATCGGCGTCTTTCCATTTCTGTACTGTTTATTGATATCAGCAACAGATGCAATAAGCCGTTTTACTATTGTATAGTTTCCTTTTTCGCATCCATCAAAGAAAGGATTCCATCTACGTTTATCAAAAGCATTTACATCAGCACCATTCTGGAGCAATTGCTCAATTATTGGTTTGTACCCATCGCTGCAATCCTCCATAATAGGGCGTATTGTGTCATTGTCTTCACTAAAGCAGGCTTCCATGAGTGGTGTTGATTTTCTTTTGTCCACTAAATTTACGGATGCTCCTTTTTCAGTCAAGATATGAACTATATGGTTATACTGACAATCACATGCACGATGCAGTGTGGTTTTGCCGTCAGTATCCTGTAGATTTAAATTGGCTCTTTCAACAAGTTCTTCGATTATTTTGTAGTAAGCTTCAATCGTGTCATCTTTTTTCGATAAAAGCCTAAACAGTGGAATCCAAAAACTGTTTTGCTTATCAAACTGTTTCAGGAACCTATTCCAGCTACCATTGTCATTATTAAAGCAAGCTTCCATTAAGGCAGTCCAGCCATTTTTATCAACTTCGTCATATGAAGTCAAATGTTTTAGAAGATAATGTACAATGTTATATCGTTTAAAATAGCAAGCTGCCATTAAAGGTGTTTTACCATCTTTGTTTGGCTTTGAAATTGATCCTATTTCACCCTTCTCATGAAGTAAACAAACTAATTCCTGATAACCCATAACACAACACCAGAACAAAGAACTTGACCCATCTCTGCTTGTTTTATTAATGTTGGCTCCTTTGTCAATTAGAAAGTTTACTAAAGCTATTCTTTGTAACACACATGCCCACAAAAAAGGTGTCATTCCATTCTGATCGTCTTTGTTAATGTCTGCACCGTTATCGACCAAAAATTTAACAATATTCAGATAATTATTCTGAATCGCTGCAATGATTGGGTTTGTTCTTAAGTGACCGGATTGATTAGGATTGGCTTTCTGATCAATTAACAATTTAACAACTTCTTCATGACCTCTCTCACAGGATGCAATCAATGGTGGAAATTCGTCTTCCAATTCGTCTTTAAGTTGCACACTGGAATGTTTCAAAACAAACTTCACTAGATGCAAGGAACCAAAATAGGAAGCAACGTATAAAAGAGAAACTGGCATTGGTATGGTTGTCCTTCTGATCTTTCCCTTATTTCAACCATTTTATCTTTTCAGTATCACTGAGTCTTTCCAAATAGGCAACAAATGTTAACTTGAATTGAAGTATGTATAATAGCTGAAAGTTGTTGAAGGCATCCCAGATCTTCCCATCACATATGTTTTTAACCATTCTTAAGAAATACATTTCCTCATTTTCTTTCTTTATAAGAATGGTGAATTGTATTAGGTTTTTAAGTTGAAAGATTCAAATACGGTTCTCCGACCTATGACTTGTGCGTGTGCATACTGTATGAATATTTCTTGATACTTTGTGCCAAAATAGTAACAGATAATATCAAATAGTACATTATGTTTAGGAGCAAAAATGCAATCTTTCTGAACCAAAAATTTTTCTGCTAGTAAAATGAACTGTTTGGAAATGAGATAAGTGACGTCTGATTGAACAGAATTGAATCGTTCATTAAAAGCCTTTGCAATTGTTGAAATAGTTTGTTTGTTTTCGCTTTTTGTTAATTCTGATTCTATATGACCATTATATACAGTGAACAAAAACAAAGCGCATAACTGCTCTACTGGCAATTTGTCAAATTCATTCCAATAAAAATCCCGCGGATTTTGTAAAAATAATAAAATGTCCATGCCATCATATATTAAGGATAATAATAGAGGTGACAAACTTATATCTGAAATTCTGTCTTTATGTATCTCTAGCATTTTTGCAGAGTCCCCAGTCAAATGTTCTTGAAGAATTTTATACTTTTGTTTAAGTGTAACCATGTTTCGATCTGACAAATCTACTGATTTATAGTTGAGGAAGTTGAATACCTTAAACCTATCTTCTCTGCAGATCTGCAACCTAACAGATGCCAAAATTTTAGCTTTCCCTAGTTCTAGAATCCTTGTCATAAATTCTTTAATAAAAGAATTTGACCATTCATCTGCTTCTCGCTGATTATATTCCACACATAGATCATCTATAACAAAAACTTGATAGCGGTCCTTTTTATAATATTTTTCAATGCAATTCGGACCTTTACATGGGACTATTTCATATTTGTTCATACTATGTAGAATTAAAGCAACATGGCGTATTGTAGTTGATTTCCATCACCTGGTGCGCCTTTAACTAAAACACAAGCGTCAGTTGTAAAAGTTGTAAAATTGTATCTGCTGCATTTGTTTTAACAAAATGCACGTCTTCTTCTTCCCACTTGTGTACTATGATCTGCTGAGAATCTACAAATATAGTATAATATGGTGTATGCCTAGTTTTTGTGGTCATGAATCATATGTGTTACATATAGTCTTAAATCTTAGGATGCACCAAATGCATACTTAACTTTACAGTGACTTAACAACTGTTATTCGACCTATCATTGTTAAATTTCTTCTTTCCCAATCAAATATTAATTTTTTACTGTTTCATTATTTTTTCAATATTTAATTTGTCACATTTGTCTTTATCTAACCCAAAGTAGACACCTAAACTTTTTATTGGTTCTTTGCTCCAGTGTATATTCTCAAATTTTTCTTTACAATGTTTGAGTCTACCCAACCATATACCTTCTGTTTTAGATTTATTGAGTTTTAAACCAGAAAGTGTTCCGAATATTTCTATTAGGTTCAATGCTAGGCTAATTTCATTTTTAGAATTGAGAAAGAGAGTTGTGTCATCAGCCAATTGGGAAATTTTTAGACTATGCGTTTTATCATCAAGTTTAATTTGAAAACCTTTAATGTTAGAATCTTGTCTTACTCTACAGGCCAGGATTTCAACTGCTATAACAAAAATTAGAGAACTTAACGGACATCCTTGTTTTATCCCACGGTGAAGACTGTAGGTTTCTGAGATCCAGCCGTTATTCGACAGGCACCCTTTAGTATCATTATATAAAGTTTTAACCCATTTTAAGAAGGAGTGGTAACCCAAATTTAGGGCTTCATACATGAAGGGCCATTCCAAAGAATCGAAGGGTTTGGAAAAGTTGATGAGCAATAAAACACCATCTATATTAAATTTGTCTGAGTAATCTATAATATCTTGAATCTGGCGAATGTTAAAACGTATGTAACGATTTTTATATTACCATTCTGATCACTATGAATAATTTTGGACAACACCACCTTTAACCGTTGTGCTAAGGCATTGGCCATAAGCTTATCATCTACATTCAATAAAGTTATTGGTCTATAGTTATCTAATGATAATGGATCATTTTTTTATATAGAAGTGAAACAACACCAATTTTTTTTTATCAAAACTACGTAGAAATATTTATTGCATTATCACAACTATTAATTGATATTCTAGTCTTAGATAAATGATTTTTTATTAGTTGTTATTGGCTTTGAACTAGCTGTCAGTAACTGTGAGATCTCTCAAATGTGTACTTTGTGTCTTCTTTGTGGTGGGAGATGTATAAATTCCTACCACGTTTTTTTTTTTTTTTTTTGTTAGTTGTTGTTTTTCTGCTTTTGATCGATCTGATAAGTTAAGCCCTTTTCAACTGGACTTTATAGTTTGCTCTTATTTTGTACTGTTACAACACTGTCCCAGGTAAGGGGAGGGTTTGGCGCGAAAAAACATATTTAACCCCGCCACATTATATATTTGTCTGTCCCAAGTCAAGAGCATTTACTTGAGTGGTTGTCGTTTTTACTGTTTCTCATATTTGTTTTTTGTTTATTGTTTTGCAAAGTTTCTTGTATTGTGCCGTTACACCACTATCCCAGGTTAGGGAGGGTTGGCGCTTTCAACCATGTTTAACCTGGATTTTCGTTTGAATTGTTTTACATTTGTCATTTTGGGGCCTTTTATTTCTGACTATGCGGTATGGGTTTTCTCATTATTGAAGGCCGTACGGTGACCCTATAGTTGTTAACTTCTGTGTCATTTGGTCTCTGGTGGAAAGTTGTCTTATAGGCACTCATACCACATCTATTTTGTGTTTTTATATACCTTAGATTATAGTCTTTTATTCTAATTTAAAATGAACAAGGTTAAGATCTAAAACATAGTAATCTGTCGTATGTAAAATCTAAATGTTATTTGGAGAAACTGATGGTAATGGCAGATTTTAATAGGTTTTTTATTTACATACAACTTTTATAAACGAGGGACGATTTAGTACTTGATATAATGTATAAACACTTATTTGTAGTCTGTCCTCTTCATTATCTTTTTAGTGTAATAAGAAAAGATAACAGAAATAATGTACAATACAATCATTTAAAAACGCGTATTCCCCATACATGATAGAGGCGAAAACACAAGAACAAGTAATCAATAATACAAACCATTGTATCAAAGAATGCTTGAGTTAATATAAAAATAAGAAGATGTGGTATGATTGCCAATGAGACAACTCTCCACAAGAGACCAAATGATGAAGAAATTAACAACTATAGGTCACTGTACGGCCTTCAACAATGAGCAAAACCGCATAGTCAGCTATAAAAGGCCCTGAAATGACAATTTTAACCGTGAATATAACAGGGACATTGAAATCAAAATTTGAAATTCCAAAATTAATGTTTATTGTTGTCAATGCACTTTATGGATTTGTTTAAGTTAAAAATGTTTTCCTGGTTTGCTGTTTCGTTGAAAGATATCCCTTATTTCTTTCATCTATTTGCAATATTTTTTTAATTACATTATAAGTTTTACTTTGAAACTTAGGTCACTTACTACTTAGTGAAGGGTTTTTATTTCATCTAGCAACCTCTTCCTCGATACTTCAACAGCTTCAAGATACGATTTCACGATTTCTTCATCCATAGGGCATTCTTGTAGTTCTACAAATTTCTGTTCAAAATCTCCCGGATTCACTCCTAGAAAACGTTCTAACCTGCTCACAATTGCCTTAAACAGTGTGAAATACTTGCCTAATTCTGTGTCTGTTACATAGGAATCTCTTCTCAGAACGTCGTGTATAATTGTGTTTCTTTCAACTCTGATTCGTTCAAGATCATCTCCCACTGTTGTGTGCTTATCTTCCGGATACCCATGACCCCATCCTTTCGTCGGTGCTTGTACCAATTGAAGATTTCTGACAATCTTGTAAATAAGCGTTATGTCGAAAAAGCGTTTGCATAGCCATGTTTTGTTGCTGTGGTTACTTGTAAACTTTCATCAGGATTAAGATGAGTTTTAGCTATTTATTGTTTGTAACGGCATTTTGTAAGGCCCCACTTTTTATTTTTTAACTATTATTTCTTGAAAGTAATGCGGTAAAGATATTCTATCGCTCGTCCTAGTCTTGCATTATTTGTCTTTGATGACTTGACATAACCAGCAGCTTGTTTCGACATCATATTTCAAACCCTATTACGTGCTGAGTTATGCTTTACTCATGTCAAATGAAATTATACTGATCTGGAAAATAAATATGTTTTAGTAAATAAACATGTAGACAAATCGTTTCGTTTAAGCTTTACGTTAAAATAATAATTCTCGGTAATTCTCTGATGATTTTTAATCTTTGACCGATTAAGTAGTGAATAGCAGTTTGGTAGAAACTTCTTTATTATACGCAGATATAACGTAGAATATAAGATATAAATTGGTAACATATCCTCTATTTATTTGAAATAAACACCCTTACCAAATGTACACATTATAATTGAATACGTTCGAATTAATTGAAACGGATTAACTGGCAATGCCTATATATAAACTTTCTCCGCACGGGTTTGAATAGATTTTTGTAAGGAAATATTAAGAATTTGAAAAGTACATTCCATTATATGATCATATGTACACTTATGATAAACTGCGAACATACGTATTTTGATATATTGAAAAATAGGTGCGTGTGTGTGTGTGTGTGTGTGTGTGTGTGTGTGTGTGTGTGTGTGTGTGTGTGTGTGAGAGAGAGAGAGAGAGAGAGAGAGAGATTTTGGAAGATCATTTGGGAGATCTCTTTGATAATTCATAATAAAGACAGATAGTTTACAATCCACCAACATATATGTAAAAGTACATTGTATGTGTTTTTGCTTTATAAGACTTCTTTGTATTGATCGTTATGAATGTCCAACAAAGCCATTCACTTCGCAACCACTTTTTCTATACTTTTGCTAATCGACAGCATAATCATTTTTTAGCTTTGGTTCCCTCCCCTCCTTTTTTTTAGCTCATCTGGCCGAATGGCCAAGTGAGCTTTTCTAATCACTTGGCGTCCGTCGTCCGTCGTCCATCGTCGTCTTCCGTTAACGTTTACAAAAATATTCTCCTCTTAAACTAATGGGTCAAATTTAACAAAACTTGGCCACAATCATTATTGGGGTATCTAGTTATAAAAATGTTGTCCGATGACCCTACCTGTCAACGAAGAAGGCTGACATGGCTAAAAATAGAACATATGGGTAAAATGTTAGTTTTGTCTATTATCTTGAAAACTGCTTTGAATAGAGAAAATCTGACAGAGGCAAAAATGTTAAAAATGTTGAGATCTACCTGCTGTCTATTTACATCAAAACTTCAGACGACTTCTTTAAGCCCTTAAATGTAAAATTTTATCTATTTTTTTTTTTTCATTTTTTCTGTTATTTTGAAAACTATGAATTTTATTAGGAAAATGATTAGCAAGACAAGATCTACAAATAAGTCAACATGGCTGAAATCATCAAATGGCTCCTTATTGGAGTTATTGCTCTTTAATGACGATTTTTGCCTTATATCTTAAAAACTATAATCGATAGAAAGAAACTTTAAAAGCCAAAATGATCAACAAGTCAAGATCTACAAATAAGTCAAACATTACAGAAAACATCAGTTGACTCCCTATTGAATTTATTGCTCTTTAATGACGATTTTTTCCAATTTTTGCATTTTGCCTATTATTTTGAAACTATAATAGATAGATATAAACTTTATATAGCAAAAATGATCAACAGGACAAGATCTCCAAATATTTCAACATGACTAAAATTCTCAGTTAACTCTTTACAAAGTTATGGCCCTTTCATGAAGATTTTACCCAAAATGGCCATTGTTGAAGATGCAGGTGAGAGACACAGACTCTTTCGAGCATCTAGTTCTTTTACAAAGTGTTATAAAATAAACGGTTAGTCAAGTAGGTGTATCGTTAAAGAGTATGTAGTATGATTAATTTTATCATTTGTACGATTACAGTAATAATTAAGTGCACATGAGTGATAAGATTATAATTTTATTATCTTAACTTCTATATAATTGTCACTTTCATATTTTCTAACTGTACGTATTATATTAACGGAGCATGTGTACTATAATATAGATAATACAACTTGTTGACTTTTTTCATAGATGTTTCATATTTCAGCTTGTTATTACGGTCAAAATTATCTTTTTCCACACTATTTTTATTTTCTATTTCGTTATAGAATTAAATTGCAGTCTTGTTTATTTCTGGTCAGTAATTGAAAATTAATGAAAACATCAAGATCCATTCCGGACAACAATTCAACCAGGACTACAAGAACACATTGCAATCAATTATTATACTGTTATTTTTTTTCTTTCACAGATTATAATGATTGAAGTCATCAAACTCTCAGATTTTTTTCCTTCAAAATGTTTAATAAAAATACGATAGAACGACCAAGCATGAAAGCAATTTTATGAACTATAAGCTAACAACACGCGAATCAACCACTTCGTGCCAACAGTTTAAAATAATATTAATGAATGTGATGGTTAGTCTCTTAAAAGATCTTACCTGGCTTGTGATATTAGGCTTATATAGTTTATAACTCTGGTCAATTATCAACTGTTCATTTGCAATTTTAGTACTTATAATTTATTAGATAAAACCACAAAATTCACATTTATATACGCAATATATTAATTGAGTAAATACAGTGGATTGAAATGCGTAGATAAGTTATCTGATATTGATATAATATGACAATTTGGTATTTCATTTTATATTTTTTAAATTTACGAATAAATTCATGTTGGTATACGTCCATGTCAAAGCGACACATAAACACAATAAAAACATAAAACGCATTTACAGATCAGCATGCAGTCTTCAAAAATAGAAACATAGAAATAAAAGGGCATGTTTGGTGTACTACAATGAGACAGCAACCCAATCACACAAATACTGAAAAGACAACTCTAGATCAGCATATTAATACATACAGTTTTCAACAATAGGCAGACGTCTATACAATATGTAAAGCTCTTAAACGTCATGGATCTAAAAATATTGTGAATACATTAGACTAATTAGAAACTATCAATGACCTGACATGAACATACAATTCTCTATAGTATTTTACACATGAAGATGAAATATAAAATAACCACTGGCAGGTTCCTCACTGGGGCGAAAACGAGTGGAAAAATGAGGAGACTTCAAAAAAAAGGAAAGCAATGCTATCGTATATGCAGATGAGCAGCACATTAGTGTTTTAAATGAATTTCAATCACTTTGCACTAGACCAACTCATGATAGAAAGAGCGCAAATTATTTCATGGATTCTCAACTAAAATTTTTAATTCTCATATGCTATAACAGAATTATGAGACAAATTTCGAATTTTAAGGTCAAGTTATGTTGTATTCTACTACATTTTCACTGTTCAGAGAAAATGTTCCATATTCAGAATATTTCAACTATATTGCATTTTTATAGTATCAACATATGTTCATTTTACAAAAATCATACTTATTCATTTATTTCTATGCTGGCATTCCAACATATCGGGGTGCTGGCATCCAATTAGTTTGGGATTCCGGTATCCCAACCATTCAGACATACCTTTTTCATGATGTCATATGAATTTAAATGCTGTGTCCTAATCAATTGGATTTTAGTCTTAATCCACCAAGATAACACCCAGTACATTTCCTAATGTTTTGATGTGTTCTGAATGCATATGAAAACAAACCAGTAAACCAGGAACATAAGAAACTACTGATAAATGCCTAGAAGATAAAAATTTTGTTTTTGTTCATGTCCAGTGGCCAGTTTAATGCATATTGAGAATGAGAAATCATGGGTCAGAGTGTGAAGTATATACTTGACCAACATACTGAGTATTATTTGTTAAGTGTTAGTTCACCATGTGAATGCTGATGTCAACAATTTGATGTTTATAAAACTATGTCAATGTTCTAAGTTTTCCAATAATTGGCAAATTTTAACATTATTTTTCTAACTTTGATTACCATTATGTAAGACCTGTTTATTGTGGTCTGGAGACTATATACTTATATATGGTGACAGGACTACAATATTCCAGTCTGATATGCTTATGTTTTGAATGTTTATAGAATAATTGATATTTGAATTATCAAGGTCATAAATAACAATGGTGATTTTAATTTTCATGTCTGTTTAGGCTGAATCCAATGATTATGACTCACATTTTTATCTGATATTTAGGAAATTTGGTTTCATGTATTTTATCATTTTTACATTCATGATATTTATCAAGCCTTATACAGTTAGATAAAAAATCTGCACTGTTATGTTATTAAGGTGCAATCGGAATATAAGCAACACAGAAAAACACTAAAATATTTTTATGTACATACCGAATCTTATTTGGTTACAAACTGTATTTAACTTCCAATGTATTTTTAATCCAGTATCTTTAAAAATAATTATTAGATGCAGAAACTTTATGAAAGGAGTAGGCAGTGCTCAATGAATCATACCAAAAGTATTTAAGGAAAGTTTTACCCGTTCTCTGACAACGTTGTCAGGTCCATTTTGAAACATTACGATTATTTCATTACTTTTCGAGTTAACAACTAAACTATTGAACCTGTATTGTTTTGAGAAAAGCATTCCCGTTGTCCAGGTGTTCATTACAAGCCCGTATTTTACGATTACTTTTACTTGCATCGCTATTTTCAAAATCGGATACGAAAATTTCTTGAAAGTAAATAAAAATATTGAGATTTGCAATCCACTTTTCAATAACTATTTATTAAATATTAATTTAAAATAAATGTTAATTGTGGATGACTTGGATAAGGAATAGTATTTAATGATTCCTAGAGATACAGCAAAATTTCTAAACAGGAAGTTGTGAAGGGAGACAATTTCATTGTGCAAAAGTGCTAAAATAAGTATTGTCAAATCTTGTGTAATATTTCTGGTGGCAATAATTCACATATTCATAAAATAACCAAACACAACTTTTAAAGGTGGTTGTAATGTTTCAATTGGCAAACATTTATTTATTGATAATCCACCTTTAATAAAAAAAAAATCTTTTAAAACGATTTCTATCATATTCATCTTGGAATATGATCAAATATGTTAGCCTATTTTAAACATGCCTTTAATAACATTTCAGTACTTACGGAAAGAGTTATTCTATTTCTTCCTTTGATATAAAGGATATATCAATTTTAATTGCAAAATTGTAATTTGATAAATGTAAATAAAAATTAATGAAGAAATTCCAATTTTGTCATTGTAAACCTTCTTAAATATGTGTAAGTAAATTATGAAGCTGTAAAGCATATATAACTAGTTTATAAGTCAAACAACTGAAAGTGAGAAAAGTGGTAATAAAATCAAATTATTTAAGTTATCTAGGCATTTTAATTTTAAAGTTTAATTAATAATTGAAATGTCACTTATTTGCATTTCATTTAATGCACATGGCACATGTATAAAAAAAAAATCCAGGTCTTTGTCTATTCAATATAATAAAACTAACATGGTAGTTATAAATTAATGTAACATCAAGTCACAAACATGAAACTTAAGGTGAATCAATCTGAAATCGGGCGCTAATACCACAGCGCTATAAAAAAAATCCTGGGGAGAACACTGGATTGTATTGCTTTCAGAGTTATATAATACACATTGCCTAAGAAAAAGGTCTAGCTAGGTCCTTATAAAAGATGAGGCTATAATGATGTAAAGTGACTGATAACTGCCAACAGTCACATTATTTAGACTCTGGTGGATAGTTATCAGACTGTTATCTCATTGGCAATCATGTAACCACATCTCCTTACAGTTAATTATTTGAAATAAATGACCCACAAACATTAAATCATTTGAAAAAAAGAAAATTCTGCAATATTTTGTGTTGTCATTTAAAGATTTCAGTTTATATATATATAAATATCAACAATGAAATTTGGTTGTATAAATGGTGTCACTATATTTGTAATTGTCAAACTAGTATAACAATACTATTGTCTAAATCTACAGAATTTGATCATCCTTTAAGTAACAGAAATAACAATGTCACTAAGTCACTTGTAACTTATCTCTTAAATAAGTACTATGTGGGGTATAAGAGCTTGCTTACTGCAGGCTCTTCATCATCATTTTGTTAAATAATTCTACAAAGAAGGGGATTGTCTGTTAATGTATCCTTGACTGAGAATAATGAAATTGCAAGAAACAAATTCACATGTTACTTTGAAAATTGTAGATCGTTCAGGTAGTCTTGAGCTATGTCTTTATACAAAAGAAACAACCAGTATATAAATACAGTCATGTTACACCACTGTTCCAGGTTAGGTGAGGGTTGGGATCCCGCCAACATGTTAAACCCTGCCACATTCTGTACACAGGCAATTTTTTCCAACGTGATTTTAACATGAGAATCACGTGATATTCACGTTGTCCACACCACGTGAGTAGAACGTGAAACGAGCAGAAACGTAATATTCACGTTGTGAGCACAACGTGATTAAAACGTTGGTCACACGTGATATTCACGTTGTGTATAATGCCACATGATATCAGCGTGATAATACAACGTGATATAAACGTGATAATACAACAGGACATTTATGTGAAGCAGCCACTTGGAAAAATGAAATATTGTCTTTGTTGTACTCATTGACATATCATTTTTTTTCTTGGCCATCTCTATTTGAAGATGTTTCTCTGGTTCTTTATCTTTAAAGTACGGTAAAAGTGAGTTAAACATCAATTAATTGTCTTGTAGGTTATAACTGTTTATCAGCTACCTCATATGCATGTTTAATGTACCTGTTATCATCCTGAATATGTATGTAATATTTGCGGCTGGATGTTTAGCATCCATCAAAACTTAACTATCATTACAATATATTTTAATCCAAATCTTATTTCAATGTTTAAAAGGAAGTCGAATTCGAAATTGCACAACAAATTATGCAAAACCAAATGTATACCAAACAACAATTCAATACAAACAAGCTATTTTACAATGTTCATTCTTCAAGAGTTGTGTCCCTTGTAGGTTTACCTTGTAAAAACACTTTCCAACTTGAAATTCAATTATATTTATATTTAAGAATATTTTAAACAGTTAACATTTGATAAGTTACTGAAATAGTAACAAATAATATTTGAATGTTCTATCTTCTAAAGGCTCCACTCTTTTTAGAAGAATTTTATTTATTGTTATAAGTATTATCTTATTTTAGCATACATAATGAAAGCTTTATTTTACTTCTATTATGAATGTTGCTTTTGCTTAAATGTAAACAACAATGTGAGGGCTGTTCCAAAAATAAATGTAAGGGGAGGAAGGCACTTTTGTATTTGACCCCACCATGCATACATTTTAATTTGGATATTTCATTTAAATGTTCAAGCAGTCTTCTTAAATAACCTCCACCTGTCAAATTTTAATAAAAGTGCCTGGAAAAGGCCTGATAAAATTCTCAAATGAACCAGCTGTCAAACACTGCAAGTACTCTCAGATCTTTACTTACTGTCTTTTTGTTGTTGGGATGTACAATTACCAGTCCATGTCCCCTTTGTGCTTTTGTTATATATGTATTTCTATTTGTATCCATCTAATATTCTGTATGTATGTGCCTGTCCCAAGTCAGGAGCCTGTAATTCAGTGGTTGTCGTTTGTTGATGTGTTACATATGTGTTTTTGTTCGTTTTTGTACATAAATTAGATCGTTACTTTTCTCGTTTGAATTGTTTTACATTTGTCATTTCAGGGGCCTTTTATAGCTGACTATGCGGTATGGGCTTTGCTCATTGTTGAAGGCCGTACGGTGACCTTTAGTTGTTAATTTCTGTGTCATTTGGTCTCTTGTGGAGAGTTGTTTCATTGGCAATCATACCACATCTTCTTTTTTATATTCACTTCACACATATATATATATATATCTTGACAAACAAATAAAAAAGCCATAGACATTGAAAACAATTCATTTCTATTCTATTGTCAGTCAGCCTACCTACCATGAACTGAAAAGTCTCTTAAGAGTCAGTAGATAAATTATGTGAAAATCAAGACTTGCATCAAAAATATCAAAATATTAGAGACAATGGCGTCATTTTTCCTCAGAGCTTTCAGCTCTTTGATTTTTTTGTTTTTTTTTTTTGTTAGTTGTTGTTTTTCTGCTTTTGATCGATCTGATAAGTTAAGCCCTTTTCAACTGGATTTTGTAGTTTGTTCTTATGTTGTACTGTTACAACACTGTCCCAAGTAAGGGGAGGGTATGGAAAAATATATTTAATCCCGCCACATTATATATGTCTGTCCCAAGTCAAGAGCATTTACTTGAGTGGCTGTCGTTTTTACTGTTTCTCATATTTGTTTTTGTTTATTGTTTTGCAAAGTTTCTTGTATTGTGCCGTTACACCACTATCCCAGGTTAGGGAGGTTGGCACCTTCAACCATGTTTAACCCGGATTGTTTCGTTTGAGTTGTTTTACATTTGTCATTTTGGGGCCTTTTATAGCTGACTATACGGTATGGGTTTTGCTCATTGTTCAAGGCCGTTCGGTACCCTATAGTTGTTAACTTCTGTGTCATTTGGTCTCTAGTGGAGAGTTGTCCCATATGCACTCATACCACATCTTTTTTGTTCTTTTATATTCCTACATTTATAGTCTTTTATTCTAATTTAAAACGAACAAGGTTAAGATCTAAAAATAGTAATCTGTCGTATGTAAAATCTAATGGTATTTGGAGAAACTGATGTTGATGGCAGATTTTTAATTGTTTTTGTTTAATTTACTTACAACTTTTTATAGACGAGGGACGATTTAGTGCTTGACATAATGTATAAACACTTATTTGTAGTATGTCCTCTTCATTATCTCTTTTAGTGTAATAAGAAAAGATAACAGAAATAATGTACAATACAATATTAAAAAACGCGTATTCCCCATACATGATAGAGGAAAAACACAAGAACAAGTAATCAAAAATACAAATCATTGTATCAAAGAATACTTGATTTAATATAAAATTAAGAAGATGTGGTATGATTGCCAATGAGACAACTCTCCACAAGAGACCAAATGATGAAGAAATTAACAACTATAGGTAACCGTACGGCCTTCAACAATGAGCAAAACCGCATAGTCTGTTATAAAAGGCCCCGGAATGACAATTTTAGCCGTGAATATAACAGGAACATTGAAATCAAAATTTGAAATTCCAAATATTAATGTTTATTGTTGTCAATGCACTTTATGAATTTGTTTAAGTTAAAATTGGTTTGCAGGTTTGCTGTTTCGTTGAAGGTTATCCTTTATATTTCTTTCATCTATTTGCAATTGTTTTGAATTTCATTGTAAGTTTTGCTTTGAAACTTAGGTCACTTACTACTTAGTGAAGGGTTTTGATTTCATCTAGCAACCTCTTCCTCGATGCTTCAACAGCTTCAAGATGCAATTTCATGATTTCTTCATCCATGGGGCATACTTGTAGTTCTACAAGTTTCTGTACAAAATCTCCTGGAATTGCTCCTAGATAACGTTCTAACCTGCTCGCCATTGCCTTAAACAGTGTGAAATACAAGCCTAATTCTGTGTCTGTTACATAGGAATCTCTTCTCAGAACTTCGTGTATGATTTTGTTTCTTTTAACTCTGATTCGTTCAAGATCATCACCCACTGTTGTGTGCTTATCGTCCGGATACCCACGATCCCATCCTTTCGTCGGTGCTTGTACCAATTGAAGATTTCTGACAATCTTGTAAATAAGCGTTATGTCGAAAAAAACGTTTGCATAGCCATGTTTTGTTGCTGTGGTTACTTGTAAACTTTCATCAGGATTAAGATGAGTTTTTAGATATTTATTGTTTGTAACAGCATTTTGTAAGGCCCCACTTTTTATGTTTTTAACTATTATTTCTTGAAAGTAATGCGGTAAAAGAAATGCTATCGCTCGTCCGAGTCTTGCATTATTTGTCTTTGATGACTTGACATAACCAGCAGCTTGTTTTGACATCATAATTCAAACCCTATTACGTGCTGAGTTATGCTTTACTCATGTCAAATGAAACTATACTGATCTGGAAAATAAATATGTTTTAGCAAATAAACATGTAGAAAAATCGTTTCGTTTACGCTTTACGTAAAAAAAATAATTCTCAGTAATTCTCTGATGATTTCTAATCTTTGATCGATTAAGTAGTGAATAGCAGTTTGGTAGAAACTTCTCATTATACACGGATAAAACGTAGAATATAAGAAAATCTTGGGCCAGGTCAATTGCAAGGTGGTGTTCTGGAGGAAACTCTTATACTTACAATGAGGAACTTTTGGGAAGCACCCCTCATTCAAGAATTGGTACGGCTGCTATATTCGTATATTATCTTTGCAGGTACGATTTCTTGCTCATTGTCATTTGTGAATAAGTCTACAAAGACGACGATCTGTAGTCACGGTACGTGAATATTAGAGATTGTAGTGTCATAAACAACAGGTTGGTGTCCGATAGAAACTAACAGACTTGCACAAATTAGCTTTGCACTCACAAGTTGTATTGTATTGAACAAATCGTAGCTTGTAGTGTTCATAATTGTACAATAAGAAAAGTTTGCTTCTGTATCAGTTGTGCACAGATTTGAAGTGGAATAGTTGTAGATAAATTGATCTTTAAACAAGGGTTCATATTTTAGTTCGTTGATATCATTTTATGGATATAGTTTGTTTAGTAAATTATTTATGTAGTTTGTATAAGAGCATTTCGGATCCAGTATCAAATTGGTAACACATCCTCGATTTATTTGAAATAAACACCCTTACCAAGTGTACACATTATAATTGAATACGTTCGAATTAATTGAAACGGATTAACTGGCAATGCCTATATATAAACTTTCTCCGCACGGGTTTGAATAGATTTTTGTAAGGAAATATTAAGAATTTGAAAAAGTACATTCCATTATATGATCATATGTACACTTATGATAAACTGCGAACATAGTTTACGTATTTTGATATATTGAAAAATAGGTGCGTAGGAGAGAGAGAGAGAGAGAGAGAGAGAGAGAGAGAGAGAGAGAGATTTTGGGAGATCTCTTTGATAATTCATAATTAAGAAAGATCGTTTACAATCCACCAACATATATGTAAAAGTACATTGTATGTGTTTTCTGCTTTTATAAGACTTCTTTCTATTGATCTTTATGAATGTCCAACAAAGTCATTCACTTCGTAACCACTTTTTCTATACTTTTGCTAGTCGACAGCATAATTTTTTTTTAGTTTTGGTTCCCTCCCCTCCCTTTTTTCTTTTTAGCTCACCTGGCCGAATGGCCAAGTGAGCTTTTCTCGTCACTTGGCGTTCGTCGTCCGTCGTCCATCGTCGTCGTCCGTTAACGTTTACAAAAATATTCTCCTCTTAAACTTATTGGTCAAATTTAACAAAACTTGGCCACAATCATTATTGGTGTATCTAGTTACAAAAAAATGTTGTCCGATGACCCTACCTGTTAATGAAGAAGGCTGACATGGCTAAAAATAGAACATAGGGGTAAAAGTTGTGTCTATTATCTTGAAAACCGCTATGAATAGAGAAAATCTGACAGAGGCAGAAATGTTAAGAATGTTGAGATCTACCTGTTGTCCATTTATGTCAAAACTGTCAGACGACTTCTTATAGGAGTTAAAGCCCTTAAATGTAAAATTTTATCTATTTTTTTTTTTTTTTTTTTTCATTTTCTTTCTGTTATTTTGAAAACTATGATAGATACAGAGAAATTTTATTAGGAAACATGATTAGCAAGACAAGACCTACAAATAAGTCAACATGGCTGAAATCATCAAATGACTCCTTATTGGAGTTAATGCTCTTTAATGACGATTTTGCCTTATATCTTAAAAAATATAATCGATAGACGGAAACTTTAAAAGTCAAAATGATCAACAAGTCAAGATCTACAAATAAGTCAAACATTACCGAAATCATCAGTTGACTTCTTATTGAATTTATTGCTCTTTAATGACGATTTTTTCCATTTTTTTTTGCATTTTGCCTATTATCTTGAAACTATAATAGATAGATATAAACTTTATATAGCAAAATGATCAACAGGACAAGATCTCCAAATATTTCAACATGGCAGAAAATTCTCAGTTAACTCTTTACAAAGTTATGTCCCTTTCATGATGATTTTTACCAAAAATTGCCATTGTTAAAGATGCAGGTGAGAGACACAGACTCTTTAAAGCATCTAGTTCTTTTAGAAAGTGTTATAAGATAAACGGTTAATCAAGTAGGTGTATCGTTAAAGAGTATCGATTATGATTAATTTTATCATTTGTACGATTACAGTAATAATTAAGTGTTATCACATGAGTGATAAGATTATAATTTTATTATCTTAACTTCTATATAATTGTCACTTTCATATTTTCTAACTGTACGTATTATATTAACAGAGCATGTGTACTATAATATAGATAATATAACTTGTTGACTTTTTCATAGATATTTCATATTTCAGCTTGTTATTACGGTTGAAAATTATCTTTTCCACACTATTTTTATTTTCTATTTCGTTATAGAATTAAATTGTAGTCTTGTTTATTTCTGGTCAGTAATTGAAAATGGATGAAAACATCAAGATCCATTCCCGGACAACAATTCAACCAGGACTACAAGAACACATTGCAATCAATTATTATACTGTTATTTTTTTTTTTTTCTTTCACAGATTATAATGATTGAAGCAATCAAGTTTTCAGATTTTTTTCTTCAAAATTTTTAATAATAATACGATAGAACGACCAAGCATGAAAGCAATTTTATGAACTATAAGATAACAACACGCGAATCAACCACTTCGTGCCAACAGTTAAGATAATATTAATAAATATGATGGTTAGTCTTTTAAAAGATCTTACCTGGCTTGTCATGTTAGGCTTATAAAGTTTATAACTCTGGTCAATTATCAACTGTTCATTTGCAATTTTAGTACTTATAATTTATTAGATAAAACCACAAAAATTCACATTTATATACGCAATATATTAATTGAGTAAATACAGTGGATTTAAATGCGTAGATAAGTTATCTGATATTGATATAATATGACAATTTGGTATTTCATTTCATTTTTTTTTTCTAATTTACGAATAAATTCATGTCGGTATACATCAATGCCAGAGCGACACATAAACACAATAAAAACATAAAACGCATTTACAGATCAGCATGCAGTCTTCAAAAAAGACAAATAGAAATAAAAGGGCATGTTTGGTGTACTACAATGAGACAGCAACCCAATCACACAAATACTAAAAGACAACTTTAGATCAGCATATTAATACATACAGTTTTCAACAATAGGCAGACGTCTATACAATATGTAAAGCTCTTAAACGTCATGAATCTAAAAATATTGTGAATACATTAGACTAATTAGAAACTATAAAAGACCTGACATGAACATACAATTCTCTATAGTATTTTTTGGCTGACTACTTGTATCACAGGTGTTTGTAAAACGGAGCTCATTAACGAAGTTTTGTAAATCTACTCACTAGTATCATTGTAAAATATGTGATTTCAAAAAGTCCTTGACTCCAGAATGAAAAGATGGTAGCTGCTGGTGTAAGTATGTTAATTGATATAAAGAAAGCTGTGTTTTACTATATATGTACTTCTTTACATAGTAAGATGACAAAATAAATTGACCAACAGCAGGCAACAATAAAATTGCAGTGGAAGCTTTACATGTCTTGAAAACGTTTTCAATTATACAGTAAAACTAAAGCTATAATAATTTGAAACATATAGATAGTATGCAGTGGCGGATCCAGGGTGGGGTTTCGGGGTTGGAAAACCCCTTTTGGATGATCAATGCTTTTGAATGGGGACATATGGTTGGAACCCCTCCTTTATCCTGGGTTGGAACCCTCTTTAAAAATGGCTGGATCCGCCCTGATATGTCCTCATAGATAGTCTAGCGAATAGTCATTAAAAGCAACTACCAATAGATCAAAGATACTAGAGTTTATGTTTTGTTTTATTTCAAAGTAAATACTAAAGATTTATCAGAACATGTATATGAATATATATATATGTGGCACATTCTCTTCAGACATTATCAGGGTTTTCAATTCATGACATCGTCCTGAACATGCATGAAATATTTGCCACTGGACATAAAGCAACCAATAATCAATCAATCAATCAATTCATGACAAAATAGATCAAGTTGCCTTAATTTCCTTCACAAGGTTTCATAGTCCACACTTTTTGTGTACAAAGTAATTGCATGGATGATAAATTATCACAATTTTAAGATGGCATTGTACTCTAATCAAGGTATAGGCCTAAAGAACCATATGTGTTACTCTTTATTTAAATGAAAGAAACTTGCAATCGTCAAAAACATTTTCTAGATTCAAAGATTTTATTAGCACATACTTACAACTTCTCGTCCAATCAAATTGCTTGAATTTACCTTTTAATTTTCATAGTACATACTTTTCCGTGTACTAAGTAACTACGCATGAATGACCACAAGGGTAAGATTTCATTGTATCGTAATCAAGATATTAAAACAAAATTGTCACTGGCTATTTTGAAATAAAATGCTGTGTTCCAAATTAAATTAAATAGTTTGTAATTAGTTTTCACATTTTGATTTTTAAATATCCTGCTATTAAAATCTTTGGATCTAAAAATATTTTGACGATTGCAAGTTTCTTTCATTATGGTATTTTGTTTAAATTTTCTGTAAGTCTCATAATTGATAATAATTTTTTTTTACAAACATAAGTTTTTCCATGTATGCATTTAAATCAGATAATCTTTTTTTAAAAGCAGGATCCTAATCAATTGAAATATTTTGAGTTATCCCCCTTATATAAGTACGACATCATAATCGAGTTTTGACCAATGAAGAACTGAGATCAAACGAACCACACGTTGATTAATTATAGAATAACTAATCGAAGAATTTAAATATAAAAAACATTCAACGAGTGACCGAACAACACATTAATTCACGAATGCGCGTTATCAGTGTTGTTCGATCACGAGTTGAATATTTTAACGCTTTGATTAGTTCTTCTTTTATTACATAGACGATGAGCTTTTAATGGAAATGAAGTAGAAAATACAAGGAACTATATCTTTTCTACGCATTCACAATTTGCTTTGAGGCAGTTCAAATTGAGCATTAAATTTTGCAAATATATAAGTCTCAATATTATATGATATAATTTTATTTACTACACATTGACCAAGGATTAGGAATAAAGCAAAACAAAATACTTCTGAAAAACTTTTAGGTCTGTTTAAAGGAAAAGCTTTCGAATAAAAGAATCAGAAAACAATTGATTTTTCTTCTTAAATGATCATTTGAAATGCAGGTAGTCAGATTTCAGCATTATTTATTGGCAAAACAAATCACATATTGCCAGATAAGAGCCTTCAACCTGAATTTGATCTATTTTAGCTTTTTCCACCGTTACAATATGCATGGATATAAAAAAATAATTTGTATTACTTTTAGAATTGTTTTAATAACATCAGAATAAATTGACCAGATTCATTTTACATCATACTGATGAAGGATATCTGTTAACCGAAATATTTATTGATACTTGTATTTATTAATGTTGCCTTTTTTCGAGCCTATGACATTTATGTCGCGAAAACGAGACATACCGATCCCAGATTCCGTCGTCGGCGTCGGCGTCGACGGCGTCAACATTTAGGCTTAGTCTGGTTAAAGTTTTTTTTTTCTAGATATCAATAACTTTGTCAAATCTTCATTGAATTTTATGCAATTTGGACAGAAGCTTGTTTATGACAGAAGTACCAACTTCAATTATTTTTCTACTGGCTATATACCTCTGTGGAACACGCCAATTATCTGTATATGTATGCAGCTAGACCGGAGAAGTTCAGGGAAAAATCCAATGGAATCGATTTTGATATACGTTGTCACTGTACTCGAAAACTAAAGATGTGAAAATAGTGTATTTTGGGAAATTGTAACATGCTAATGACTATTTGGAACACTGAAAGCAATTTACCTGAAATATCGTTAGATTTTGTATGTACATGATATTTTCCATTTTTTTTATCAATATGCAGCGAAGATTAACATTTTTTATCATCGTGTCTTTTCATGTATATTTCTAATAACACAGTTTAACAATAAATGACAAATATTGTATTCAAAATGATGTACAATTGTTGATTAAAATAACTTTTGATCAGTATCGTCACCGGCCTTTTTTTAATTACTATTGATTGTCTCACCTTTTCATAAGACGAGTGAATTTTCTAGTGGCACGGTAGTATTTCCTGGCCAATATGGATAATGATAACATTTTAGAGTTTTCATTACTTTCTAACACTGCCAAAATTCTACGTGCACAATTTAACTGTATGATGACCGTTTATTTTTCTGCTATCTTTATAAACCTAAGGCCACTAGTGCTTTTAGGTCTTTTATCATGCAGTGAATTCAAAATTTTAAAAATTCTCAAAAGTTTTTTTCACCTGTATGTAAAATTATTTCATATTTTTCTACAACTGATTCATCCCTCAGTTTGGGTGAGTACGTCAGTAGATACTGTATGTTTTGTCCAATCACACTGTTCAGATACATTGACTTTTAAACACCCAGTCTTTGATAGAACCATGCAAAGGCTTATAAGTGGGTCCACATGACATGTCAACCAAATGTAATGAAATTTTGCACATATGTTATAATAGTCAAAAAATTCTAACTTTAAAATTTGATTTAAGGCTATTTTAGATTTTGCAGCGCCATCTATTGGAAAAGGCTTAATTTCAAAATATTTCCGCAAACATGTCACAATTTTGTTACTCTGAATATGCTAGAATGGTTATGTTTAGCTGATATTTGAGTTGATTTTTATAACAAGCATCATTCGTCCTTCGAAACTTGACAAAATGTTTTGCTTGAGTATAGCTATATTTTGGGGCTGACCGGCCTAAAAGGGCATTTTGGACATTTTTTTATACTTCCTAAAAGATCAACAAAAGACAGGAAATCTTGTAAAGTACAATGCATTTTTAATGTTTTAAATATTTCTATAAAAGTTTACATGTGCGCTACAAGTTTTATGATTTCTGAGCTGGGGTCTCCTACACCGTTACCATGGCAACGGAATAAAATGAGTAATTTTCACATAACTTTCACAATAATCCGTGTATTTAATCTTGAAAACTTATTTATCTTTTGACACTGGCTTATATTATTTGGCATGAAGGTGTATTACAATAAGACAGTGTATCTAATAAAATTAAAACCGTCAAATGACCTTGACCTTTGACCTCAAGGTCAAAATACTTGATTTTTACATTTTCTTAACTGGAGCACACCTTTTCCTCTCCCTTGACAAAGTCTTTTAATACTTGACACACAAGTGCAGCACCTCAATATCATGTTTCGAGTACCATGGATGATGACCTTGATCTCTGACCTTCAAGGTCAAATAAAAAGTCAAGGTCAAATATTTAATTTCATATGTCACCCTAAAACCAAACATTCATTCTTGCCATGTCAATATGAAAATGAAGAGATGTGGACTGATTGCTTGTGAGACAACTATCCACGTCAGTTAAAATGAAGTGGTAGTAAGCAATTGATGGGCCACAGAACGTGCAAGACCTTGTCAGTGCAGCTAAGGGTTTGTTCTTGCGGGTCATGCCCGTCCCTCATAAAACAATGTTGTTATTTAGATTTATCTAAAATAGAGCTCAGAACTCAATCATTAACCCATATTTAATCTTAATGCTTTTCTAGTTCATCATGAGGGACATGCCCTGCCCCAATATACCATTGATGGTAAAATAGCTTGAAATATGTTCATATCCCTACCTCTAAATCATATTTATATATTCTCAATCAGCAAGACAATACCTTTGAGTACACCATATATGTTTTTGCTGTGGTTCGTGCCCTTATATATCTTTTCAGATACCCACCCTAAACCATGTACTCTAATAAATATATCATGACTAGACCAATTAAGTGTAACATATTTTTGTCCCTTATGCCCTACCCCTCGTTTCATAAACTGGTAAATATATATATGGAAAACAGAACATATTTCCACGCATTAACCATACATTCTTATTTTCAATGACAATCTTTTTTTTTACCAGAATGACTTCTACATGGGAGACCTTTGTTTTAATTCACTAAAAGGTTCTACCTAGTTGTTATTAAATTCAAAGACAATTTGGTAGAATTCTGACTTTATGCAGAAAAATTTGAAATACTGTGAATTCAGAACATAATGTGCGTAATATTATTATTGCATTTTCATGGTGACCGTCAAAATGTGGGTTTTCCTGTATGTTGCAGATCGTGTGGAGACCTCTGGGTGTACATTTTGGTTAGTTAACTTCTGAGATGAAATATTGTCTCCTTGACATATACCCCATATCTGTTCTTGTTGTCCCCTCAGCATCACATTGCTGCGGGAATATATAAATGCTGTTCGTTCGTCTGTCCGTCCGAGCATCGTTCCGGATTGTAAACTTTCTAGCATAATTAATTGTTATCTAATTTGGATAAAATTTATGCAGGAGCTTTCTACAGACAACCGGTAAAGTTTGAAAATGTACAAACATTTAGTAGACGGGTAATATTTAAAATCTGTTGTGTTATTCATATTGCAATAATTTTTAAATTTACAGAAATATATTTTGAAAGTTTCGATCAGAAAGTTTCGACATACATTGTACATGAAAACGTCAGCTTGTTAGATTTCCCAAATAAACTAAGAAAACCATGAAGATTTGATAAATAAAGGCTGGGTTTTGAAAAGGTCCAAGAAAGTTGTAAAATTTCCCCAAAATTGTAAGAGACGTTATTATAATACCACATCTTTTCATTTTTATATTGTATGCTTTTTTGAGCAAGGAGAAAAACAAACTTGAAAAAGACCTCGTTATGAAGGCATTTGCGATCGCCCTAAAAACAACTCCATATAAAATGTTTCCACCAAAAGAATGATTATCATCAAATTAGATCAGAAGCTTATTTGGAAACTTTACTTTATAGAAAACAAATGAATTGGTGGACAATTCTAATAAAGTGGAAACAATTGATGAAGCAGATTCAGACTTCATTGAAGTACTACTGTCAAATATTGAATATATTGAACTCAAGATCAGTGTTTGGTCCTTGGATCCAGCATGAACTGTACATTCAAGTCTGGCAGTTGAATTCTTAAGTTTGACTACATTTTGACAGTCTAAGAATCATGTCTATATAAAAATAAGGAGATGTGGTAAAATTTGAAACAATTCAATTGAAAAACTTACGGACTAATCTATAACAAAACAGTTTACGAAAACAAATATGACTTACATGAACCAACGACAACCACAGAACTACAGGTTACTGACTTAGGACAGTCACATAAAGAATGTGGCGGCGTTAAACATGTTTGTGAGCGCTCAACCATCCCCTAACCTGGGACAGTGGTGTAACAATACAACATAAACTATAAAATCCGTTGAAAAAGGCTTAACTCATCAGATGGATTTAAATAGAAATACATCTAACAAAAACACAAAGTAGACGTGGACGGGTACTTAAACATCCCAAAACAAAACGACACTAAATACGGATCTGAGAGTACTCGTAGTTACTGACAGCTAGTTCAAAGCCAATAACAACTAATGAAAAAATCATGTATCTAAGACTAAAATATCAATCAGTACACATCCAACATCCAATGGATTTAGTGTAACGACTTCATTAACAGTCAGAGAAAAACACGACCTTGTGAAATGCCAAACTATAAGTATCGACAGATTGTAGTACCGTGAAAGTACATATGTGTAATATTTAGTATGGTTTTAATTTACTGATAACAAAATCAATATTTACACCAGGCATGGGGCGAATTACATTGCAATGTAATGCATTATATTACAATTACTTTGAAAAAACATGCATTAAACTAGAATTACAATTACAATCACGAGTTGGTTGACCGTTATGGGATAACCATTTCACAGATGATATCGGATATGTTCCTTATGTCGTAATTACAATACCCTTCCCTTTTCACGAATGTGACTTACCGAATAAGACTATTTACCGGATTTGTAATAACATAAGCAACACGACGGGTGCCACATGTGGAGCAGGATCTGCTTACCCTTCCGGAGCACCTGAGATCACCCCAGTTTTGGTGGGGTTCGTGTTGCTTAGTCTTTAGTTTTCTATGTTTTGTCATCTGTACTATTATTTGTCTGTTTGTCTTTTTATTTTGGCCATGGCTTTGTCAGTTTGTTTTCGATCTATGAGTTTGACTGTCCCTCTGGTATCATTCGTCCCTCTTTTACATGCATTTATCAAAGTAATGCATTATATTACAATTACTTTTGCAAAGTAATACATTGAATTACACATTACATTTTGTAAAAAAAAAAAATCAAGTGAAAAGAAAAATCAAACTTTTGAAAAACAACATGAAGTCACAAAAGATTCTAGCATATGCATTAAATTAAAGTAGACATATAAAAGCTCTATTCAATACGAATATAACATTTTAACATTATAAGGATTTCAAAGGTTTCATCCTTCATGCACATTCTATCAGGCCTGAACACTTTCAAATGATATTTCTGAGTACCCTACTGTTTCATAAAACCTACCAAAGTTGATTGCTCTTCTATCTTTGGTTTTAATGTTTTAAGGTATTCATCTCTGTGTTTTTCCAAAAGAAATTTCAGAGATGAAGTTTAATTTTATTTTAATTTAACTTAATGTTAACTTAACTATTATAAATATACATTTTTTTATTTCAATCAAAATATTTACTGAAAATTTCTTTACTAATTAAATTATAAAATTATATAATAAAACATAGAGCTTAATCTGTGCAAACCAAGTGTCAAAGTGGTAAAACGATTAATTGTACAACAAACTAATTAGTGTTTTATTTCAATGTTCAATTATCTTTTATCTAATCAGGACAAGGTATTCATTGATCTTTTAACAATAATGGAACACTTTTACAGTGATGATTTTCAATTATAATCTTTTAATGCTGGAAAATGTATGAATTAAAATGAAATACAAAAATACTTAATCTGATATAAGTATTGTGTTATTCCAGCCAGTGATTTATGTAAAGTGTGAAAAATAAATAGAAAATCAATATTCAAATGATTATGTTCTTCAATAGTTAGTCAAGAAATCTTAAATACAGTTTGAGTTAGATATCCAACAATCTGTTAAAGAGTATGTGAAAAGAAATGCCATGTAATGCTATGTAATGCATGAAATTACATAACTTTTGTTAAAGTAATGCATTAAATTACAATTACATGTAATACAAAATTGCTGCATTACACAATACATGCAATTACTTAGAAAAATGTAATGCATTACCCTGTATTACAATTACAAATTTGCATTACCCCATGCCTGATTTACACCAATAAAAACAATATTCAAAGATTTAACTACAGTGTTGAATAGGTAACCTTTTAAATAAGTTTATTTAAAGGATTGATAAGTTTACCCTAGTTGTTTTTGTAAACATCAGCTTTTTATCTAATGGAACAGATTGCCCAGCTATAAAAATACAGTCTCTGAAATTATTTTCAAAGTACAATTTAAGAACAAACTGCCAGTGCGAGCTTTTCCCATCAATTGGCGTCAGTCGTCCGTTGTGGTCGTCCGTTAAATTTTACAAAAATCTTCTCCTCTTAAACTATTCAGCTGAATTTAATCAGATTTGGCCACAACCACCAATTGGGGTATAAGGTTTTAGAAATTTGTTTGCAATGACCGCCCCTGTTTTCCAACCAACATGGCAGACAAGGCTAAAAATAGAACGTACGGGGTAAAATGCAAGTTTTGTCTATTATCTTGAAAACTGCTATAGATAGAGAAAATCTGACAGGGGCAGGAATTTTCAAAATGTATAGATTTCCCTACCATCTATTTACGTCAAAACTGTCAGACGAGCTTGTGTTGGAGTTTTTGCCCTTAAATGATATAATTTTTGCCTATTATTTTAAACTCTGCAATAGATAGATACTTTACAATACAAAATTCCTAAGGGGTTCCTCAGATTCTTGTGTCTTGCCCTTGATTGCTGCTGTCAGTGTTAAAGTATAATGTTGACCTAAAAAGTGAATCCATTTATCAGTAAATACTAAATTGAAAAAAAATCTATGTTTTTTAGATGCTATTTCTTGATCTTGAAGATTAGCGTCTGTCCAAGTTTCATAACAATCCATGAAGGTTTACAAATTTATCATGTCAAAAAAATTCAATCCCAGATTGTCTGTAAATGTAAACTGTAAAAACTAAGTCCATCTTTCAGAAAAATACTGAAATGAAAAAATGTATTTTCAAAGTTTGCTTCAGACATTATCTCTTAATCATAATCATATCTTGAAAACTACAATCTATAGATAGAAACTTTAAAAAGCAAGAAAAATAGATTTACAATTATTTCGTAGAAAGAAACAGTTAAATACATGAGATGAGTTTAATTTAACGAGTTAACTCTATTAAAAATATGACAGCACAAATTATTTTAGAAGTCTGTTTTATAATTAGATTTTTTGTATTATCCACTTGGTTATATAAAATCAATGTTATGGTGACTGTAATTTGTTAGATATCTACACCTTGTAAGATTATTGCTCTTTAAAAAATACACTTTAAAACAACATGGATATACAGATTGATATTTTAAATTTTTTCAGAAATTGCAAATTTTGACATTTTTCAACAGAATCATAGAAAAAAATCACAATCAGTTTTTTGGTCTAAACAGTCTCTTATTAGACCTTGGTATGCTTTGTTTTATATTCTACTTTATGAAAAGAAAAGAAATACCGAAACACTTATGATGTATCAAGAGCAGAATGCTTAATTTGAAGAAAACATAGATACCTTTTAAAAATTTTAGAAAATGCATTTTTACTGAATTATCTCCTTTGTACAATAGAATATCAATATTTATGGTTTCATTTATTGTAATTGTATTATCTTCATTGTTAGTTTAACTTACATTGTTTAGTATAATAATGCTTTTTAAAAGTAAAATTTATGTATATACATTTCCAAAATTATCTACAGATTGATATTTAAAATTCATTGATTCTGTAAGAGAAATTGTAAATTTGGACATTATTCAAGGAGAATTCTAGAAAGTACTAAAACAAGAGTCAACCAATCGTAAATGCTCAAATGCGTTTCTAACTCTGTCACTTAAAATAACCAATTAGAGATATGTTTATATTTGAATGGACAGAGAGCTGGTAAGTTTCAAAAATGTGATTTTAAGATTTTATAAATGCATTTTAACTGGATTATCTCCTTTGTATCATAGAAATTCAATATTTATGGCGTCATAAATTGTAATTGAACTATGGGCATCGTTACTTTGACTTATTTTGTTAAATGTTATAATGCTTTTGAAAACGAAACACTTACATTTCCAAAATTATCTACAGAATACCTTTCTTAAATTCATTGATTTATTGAGAGAAAATGTAAATTTAGGCATTTTAGAGTAAAATTCTAGAATGTACTACAATGAGACCCTAGCAAGTTTACTAGCTAAAATGCGTAATTAAGTATTCCAATTAATAAAACATAGGAGTTATCTTTATATTTTTAATGGACTAAAGGCTAGGTAATTTTAAAATATGTACTTTTATGATTTTCATAAAATACTTTTTACTGGATTATTTCCTTGGAATAATCCACAAACTGTTTCTTGTAAATTCAAGTACTGATGAGTTACTAAAGCACCAACACTTGATTATTCAATACATCATCGTTCTTTATCTCGTTGTTTTCTGCATTCATAAGTTTCAGGGTGTTGAAATTGGTCATTTTTATAGAAAAATACTGCCTCCAACATGGGGAAACTGGTTCCCGGTACATTACAGCATCTCCTAACTGAAAGGCATGGGAACCAGCTGAAATATTTGTTTTACGGACTTCTTTCATAATTTTGTTTAAGCACACAAAGTTTCAATTAAATCTGATGACCCCCTTGTGGACTGTTCTGCATGGTTTTATGGTAGACTGGGTGTTAAGTACACAAAAGAGCAACCTAAATTCCAGAATGTAAATGCCACCTTCTATTGTTCTCGTTCATCGATTTAGCCACTGATTATGTTAACAATAGAATTGATAAACGTATAAATTAACATTAGCTGTATTTGTGTTATTAATGTCGTTGTTTTGTTGTGTCATTGCCATATACTTTGCATCTTATTTTATTGATAAAAACTACTTTTATTTGCTTTCAAACGGTTTGCATTAAACAGTTCAAGTTCTATCCTTTATTGTCTAACAAATATCAATGTATGTAGCATGTTTAAGACAGAAATCGGTCAATGACACCACGTATATACCATTTGTGTGCGAGTGTGTGTGTGTAACTTGAAGCTAAATATATTTGGTGTACATTCATTGTTGATTCGGGAAGAAATTATTTTGATATAAAAAAAGCCATAGCAAAGATAACTTTTAAAAAATCTTACCCGGTAGTTCTTTAAAACATTCTCAGTTTAACTTATTGATGTATTTGTAAATGTTCTGCTCTATTTAAAATTCTTTTGAATACTATTTTTGTTGAATATATAATTATCAGTGATTTTCCGAAAATCTACTAACTATATGTGTATAATAAAACTGTGATATTATTTCGTTTTCCCAAAAAACTGTTAGGCAATGCGGTATGAAAGTCTCAAAATTGCCCAAGATTTTGAAATACTTATCACAAATGTAGAACCAATGAAACCTGTTTTTTACCAATAAGACCAATAAGCAATAGGGTTGTCTTCCCAAAAATCATTTCTAAGTGGTCTTTGGTTACTAGTAGTTTTGATGGTACATCGTAGCCAGTAGTCATTATCACAGTACGGAAACTAATGTGTTCTGATTGATAATTTAGTCTTGGATACATATATTGTTTTAGTTGTTATTGGCTTTGAACTAGCTGTCAGTAAATCCGAGTACTCTCAGATCTGTCTTTTTGTCTTTTTTGTTGTGAGGGATATAAATTCCCTGCCACGTCCGGTCTCTATTTTTGTTAGATGTTTTTTCCTGCTTTGTATCGATCTGATGAATTATGCCCTTTTCAACTGATTTTTATAGTTTGTTCTTATGTTGTGCCGTTACACCATTATCTGTATTTCAATTTTTAAAAAGACACGAAAGAAACTATTTCCTTTCAAAAACCTGATGCTATACTCGAAATGAAATTTATGAATGAATGATTGTCTGTGTTCAGTGATTGGCACCTTGATTATTTCCTTTTTCCTGAAAGAAGACAAACGTAGATATGAAGGGTGAATGAATGAATATTTTATTGCAGAAGCAAACATAATGCTATAGCAAAATAACATAATATATAATGACAATATTGACAGTAAACAGAGAACAACACAATAAAGTCATAGCAAGCACAGAACTACAACTGTTATGCAATTATAATTTGTAATCTTAACTTCCATGCCGCATTTAGAAATTTACACAATTTTCGGTTAAATTCGCTTAAAAGGATATGTGATAGGGACAAAGAAATGCAATTCATTCCTTATGAATTTCACAAGAAAAGTTCTTATGTCACATATTAATCAGATGCAACCTAGTGATAGTATGTAGTTTAAAAAATTAAAACGTATATTTTTTTTTTTAATTTGCTGAACAATATACTGAATATTTATTGGAACATGAGTGACAAGTGAAAATTGGTAATTTAAAGAAAACAACCAATATTAAAATATATTTTAGGTAAATGGATATATTTAACAATTTTTTCATTATCTCGCCATGTCTGAATTCAAAAAGCTATCGATGGTCCCGCAATACAAATTATTGAACACATATTTTAATTGTCACCAACCTATATGGGTTTTTATTAACATATATATTACATCACATATTGGAATTCAGTAGGATCCAGAATTCTCTAAATACAAATGGGATATCTACCGATAGAAATTGGAATTCTGATTAAAAAACTTATTAAATTCCAGTACAAACCACAATTCCAATTTTTACTAGTAAATGCACTATCACGATTCAACGTAGAAGCTTCTTAATTGTATTAGATTTCTAGTAGGATACAGGATATTAAAAAAAAAACTATATTATGAATCTGAATTTTACTGGATATATTTTAGATTGATTATGTTTACTGAATTAGGAATACAAAGCAAATGATAAAAAAAATGCATCTAACGATACTTTATTACAAACAAAATCTAGTATAATACACTGCTGGAGGAGGTTTTCTCCCCGATGGTATCACCAGCCCAGTAGTCAGCACTTCTGTGTTGATATAAATTATCATTGATATGGTCATAATTTAAAATTAACTGTTTACAAAACTCTGAATTTTTCGAAATACTAAGGCTTTTCTACCTCAGGAATATATTACATTAGCTGTATTTGGCAAAACCTTTTTGGAATGTTGGTTCATTAATGCTCTTCAACTTCGTACTTTATTTGATCTAATGATTTTTTTATATGAGCGTCACTGGTGAGTCTTTTGTAGACGAAACGCGCGTATGGCGTACAACGTTTGAATCCTGGTATCTATGATGAGTTTATATACATAACCTTTCGTGAAATTCGTTTAAAATATATTTAATATGTATCATTTTGTTATGGCATTTATATAAGCAAACCGTTTTGATATACAAAATGAACAACAAATTAATTCTTGCTTGCTTGTTGAAAAATTACTTCTTCAGCAGATTAGAAATGAGATTAAGAATTTGAATTTCTTCTTTTTAATCTCTATGTCAGTATAGTTATTATTGAGGTGCACAACACTGTGATGGAGTAGTAAATACCGTAACAATTTATTATGAAAAACTGACAAATTGTGTTTGATTAAATATAACAAGAGTATTTTTCTTGATGAATTCATAACGAATGGATTGCATTTCTATGTCCCCACCACTGACCCTTTATATCTACATGTTTGTCTGCTTTACAGGAAAAATAAAATAATCAAGGTGACAATCGCCGAAAAAAGAGTTGTCCATCCATTTATCTCATTTCAAGTATATCATCAGGTTTTAGAAGGAATACTTTCTTTCTTGTCTATATTTACTTTGATAAAAGAAATATTTTCAAAAATTAGATACAAATACTACCAATACGGTACTGGCATGACAATACGGATATTGTGTTAGTAAAATTTGCTGTTACAAAATTTTGGAAATTATTTTGAATTAAGGAATATATTTCCCTCATGCAAAGCTCTAACTCCTTGCCTATACTTTTTGTCCATATGCGTTTTGTTTATAAGCTCATCCTCAAGTTTTGGATTTTCAAATATGTTTTGCATCAAACATCACTGAAGAGACATTTATTGTCGAAATGCGCATCTGGTGCGGAAAAATTGGAACCCGTAATGTTATCGAATAACGTGTCATCCGAACTGTTATTCAAAAACGTTTTGGTTAATCCCAAAGATATAGCCGTAGTTTGTCTGCGATTAAGTTTTCTCTAGAAAGTGTATATAAGATAATTGACCAGTGCAGAAACTCGATAAGCTTCCTAAACTTCAACAAATCATTCCTACGTGTTTGAGAAGGAATATATATAAATAATGTAATATATGTGACTTTTATGTAAACGCTATTATATTGTGAATCTGTTCCAATTTCCTCATCCAAACACACCCACCGCGCCCCGTGATCACCTATCTTAGCTTTATTGAAATCAATAAGTATCAGAAATCTTAAAATAAATCTGACAAAGACGGCAAAAAATATGTTGTAGTTGATAGTACAAGCAAATCTATGTTACTTGATTTATTCATTGATTGAATCAAATTTGTACAAGTTCCCCAACCAAAGTATATCCCTTCCGTCACTTCTTACCTTAAAAGGTATACGAAGGCCTAATTCATGATCTGAAAACATAGCTAAAAACTTCTGATGGATTTTGTCGATGAAAGTGGCTTGAAATTGCCAAACTTGAAAATGAAGACGTAGCTACTCCATCCAAATGGATGAAAAGAGGAAGATCGTTGAAACAAATCAAAATAAAACAAACTAAACGGTATTGTGAACACTCCTGTAATGGCTATCTTCAAAAACCCAACTGTCTTACCTTTACGACAAATATGTCGTTTTTCTCAGTAACAAGCTCCCAAAAAGTATAAATGTAATCGAATGTGTAAATTTCTTGATAACGGAAATATGTATTGACAATTTACTTGGAACCCAAACATAAACCCAAAGCGACATGTTTTGAAGAGGAAATCCTGCAATTCATTGGGCCGTTTTTGTTCCCTTGAAATGTACATTGAAGATTTCGAATATTTTGTCACCCTACAGTATACTTAAATTTCATAATATTGTATTTAAAAGCACCGTGACATTGCTTGATTTGCCTAATTATAAAGAATAACTCATTACAAATTACTAACATCTATTCTATCAGCAATCTTCATATCGTTTTTAGACCCAAGAAGATTTAGAGCTATATATATTGTATCGACATCTGTCAATTAATAAAGACTGTATGCTGTCCTCTAACTGTCCTTTGGATATTTGTATCGTTTGGTTAATGTCATCGCCTTTGATAAATATTCATAGTTGTTATTAAACTACCTTCTCTAGTAGAGGTGTGTAATAGATATGGATGCCGGAGGGGAAAAATTCAAAAATATCTATGTTCCTTTCATAATGCAATTTCCTCTGAATATATGACTTCTCTGTCTTCTTTTTTGCGAATTTGTCTTATTGTAAACAAGTAAGGATAAATAGAAAGAAAACAAATAGCCAACGTTAACACAAATACATTGCAAAAGGAAGAGACAAAGAATACTGTTGGAGCCAAATATGATCCTCCTCATGTCAATTTATTTGTATGAGAGAAAGAATCTGAAGTCACTCCTTATTTCTATTATTCTTATTACAGTTTACGTTATAAAGTAATGTCCTTCCACTGAATATTTCAAAGTTGATGATTATTTCGATAACCATATTGGGTGAGCAACCCAGACAGAAATAAAAGAGAGGCGAAAGATACCAAAGGGACATTCAAACTCATGTCGAAAATAAACTGAAAACGAAATGGCTAAAAAAAGAAAAAGATCAAAAGACAAACAACAGTATACAAAACACAACATAGAAAACTACAGTCGACTTCTTATTAGAGTTATTGCCCTGTAACGACGATTTTTACCTATTTTTGGCCATTTTGCCAAAATTCTTAAAAACTACAATAGACAATTTACAGCAAAAGTGGTCAGCAAGACAAGATCTGCAAATAAGACTAATGGTCGAATTCTTCAGTCGACTGGTTATTGAAGTTATTGCTCTTTAATGATGATTTTTACCATTTTTTTGGCGTGTTTTGCCTATTATCTTGAAAACTATATAAGATAGATAGAAACTCTAAATAACAAAAATGATCAGCAAGACCAGATCTACAATCAGGTCAAACTCTGCCGAAAAAGTTAGTTGATAGAAGTGATTGCCCTTAAGTGACGATTTGTTTAACCCTCTTTTGTGTTTTGGGAAAAAAACTAAATAAGATAGAGAGAAACTGTAAACAGTACTATTAGTCTACAATGTTGAAGATGCACATAGACCTAGGTGAGCGACACATGCTCTTCAGAGCCTCTTAGTTTGTTATTGTGAACATCTAAACAGCACCTGCATATACGATGTATGACTACATTTCACAAATGACCACGGATATGTTCAACTTATCGTTTGTTAGTACAAACCCGATGATAAGTCTAATTTGGTAGGTCATATTCGAGGAAAAGAGGACGGGATTGTGGTAACGACAGTTGGGACATATCCGTCGTCATCTGTGAACAGATATTCCGGTAATGTCAAACACCTTGCAAAACATCTTTTATTACTCTCTAAATGTTTTTTTTTCTGGTATTGTGGTATTTTAAGGTTGTTGTCTCATTGATTCATACCACACATCTTTTGTTCGTATCAAGTTTGATATTCATCAACAATAATAGGTAACAGAACTTTATTGCAATGACTTTTTTTTCCATTATTTAAAAAGTGTAGATATTAGTAGATAAATTAAAACAAATTCTAGTTAAGAAAAATTCTGTTTAGGAAAACCAGCATTAATGCTAGTATATCATTGTTCCATATAACATCATCACATTTTACATATTGCATGCATTCAGATACGTTATACAAACTTATTAAAATATTGTACACAACTTTTATGGTCATTTTCGTTTGATCTATTTGTATCTTATAGAATAATATTGAGGTTCTAACTAAAGTCTAAGCTATTAATATTAAATGAAAAATAACCGCAATTGTGCTACCATTTTTGTGAAGTAGGGTTTACATTCGAAAAGTTAAGATGCAGTAAGAGACATCTTCATTCTGCTGAAGGTTTCTACATTTACAAGCTTTTCCAAAAAGAAAGCAGCATCTGCTAACTTCGCAACTAACAAAGCGATGTCTGCAATTCCACCGGTAGCAACCAACATCGCAATGAAAGCAGCAATCTGTGCAGAGGTCGCGACCCATTCGTACCAGGGCATGTTAGAAAGAAGTGCTTTCACAATCTGCCAGAAGATACCGTCTTCAAAAGTATCAACTACCAGAACGAAAATATCTTTTGCCATAGCTGGGTAATCGTCTTTATCCTTCCTTATCTGTTCAACGTCTTCCAGCAGCTTATGGTCTTTCTCTAATTCTTTTATAACAATATCAATAACTCTCTTAACTTCTTCTTCGTCATCAGGAATTGCAACTCCGATTAACTCAAGGACGAGAATAATAGCTTCTACAACAATGCTAGCTGTTTGCAAATCACTTGCCTGCTTCAAATTTCCTGATGAACCAAGGGTAATAGCAGGATACATTTCTTTTCCATTTCTCTTAATTTGAGCTTTTTTCTCTTTTTCGTTGATATTTATTTGATAAGTTTTCATTTCAAGGGCTTTCTTCATCTTTGTTATCCGTTCTGGTGTCAAATGTGAAACTGCCTGTTCGCCTTTCTTACCTTCCTTCCTTATGTTATGTAAGGTTTGCGATAGCTCTTTAACTGTTGATTCGGCCTTTTTCCGTGCATTTTCAACTGTTTTTGATCCAAAGTCTTTTTCGGACATTGTTCGCGTGCTGTCTCTAACGCTGCTTTTATTATGAAAGAGTTAAACAATTTGTTAGATGCTTCTGCTGCCATATTATCTGTAAAACAAATATTTATATTATCTGTGTTTTAAAACAATTGCAAACGTCATGCAAGTTAAAATATCAATAACCTCTTCAAAAATGCCACTATATATATGGAAGGGTTTTCCTTATCATATGTTTTGCGTGCTCAGTTTATTTTCCATTCTGTTTGCTTATATGATATATAACATTACACGTAAAATGAAACCGCCGTCAGAACATTAAATTGAAATCATAGTCGACTTTGTGACTAAATAAGCAATAAATTTTACAAAAACAAAGTCTTCTTTAATATGTCAATAAAGACAGGAGATGAAAAGAAAACTCAAAACACCTTAAATCTCAACAAAACTATCTAGTAGACACTTAGAAGTGTGGTGTGTAAAATCTCTTTACAATAAAATAATTATATTCATATTTCTTATGTAAATATTTATCCAGCTTCGAAGTTTAAAATATAACAAAATTCACTTACATTACGAGAAAATTATGCAGGTTCAGTGAAAATACAGAAAATCATCCATATATATACCAACATATTATGGTTGATATCCAATGAAAATTAAAATATCTACAATTGTAACCCAACCTTAGCTGTTTTGTAATCTCGAATTAATATTCAAAAGTCCCTATATCACACAATATCACACACCTATACCCCCTCCAAAAAAAAAAAAATTATCTTCAATTTTGACCCCCATTTTAAAGAAAAAAACCCTTTTACATCCAAAATAAAATTTTACCAACATTTTTGTGTGATTTTAACTTCAAAATTAAGAAGAAAAAACACACTTTGCATTTATACCCCATAAAAAAAAAAGAAAACATTTTTTGTAAAGAGCACACAAAACCTTAATCCTGGGTTTTTATAAAACTCATTTTTTCCCTAAGGGAGTAGTATAGTACTTGTACTTTTATAAAAAAACGTTATTAAAACACCCAAAAAAAAACAACAAAAAATTTCAAAAAACAAAAATAAAAAAAGGTCGGAGAACACACCGCGAAAAAATTCTGTTGGATTTTGGAGAAAAAAATTTTTTAGAACCCGAGAAATGGTAAAGATAGTAAAAAGCTATTTTGAGTTCCCATAATCCTAGGTAGCATTTTGTAAAATTTCATTCAATTCTGAGCTGACTTTTCAATGCTATATTTAGAAACGGTTATGCATAACTGGGGAACTTTCTCAATCTGTAATTGTGTTTTTAATATAGTATATGTGATATTGATTTTCTTATTCCATATAAGGAGTGATCATACATGATCAGTGGCTGGGACAACTTTGTATATATTCCGTATAAGGAGTGATTATTTCTCAATGCTATATTTAGAAACGGTTATGCATAACCGGGGTAGTTTCTAATATGATTATTATTGTTTTCTAGGTCTTACTTTTTGTAAAAAGTCACTTTGCATCGTCTTTGTCATCAGTTTTTGTTTGTCGTCTAATACGAGGTAAATGTACACGAGCAGCATATTTGGCTGAAGTAAATATTCATGAGACAACTATCATGCGTAGCGTCGTTTTTTAAAACTTAGTCATTTGTAATTCTTGTTCATAGAAAGAACCTGTTATTTCTTCGCCTTTTAAATCAATTATTTTATAAGTAAAAGGAATTGTATTTAAAACTTTTCAATTACAAATATTTCTTTAGTCCAACGAGTAGTATAACCCTTTTCAAATTTACCCTTTTTTTGTTATTCTTACTCTATCTCCGACTTCGAATTTAGGTTTTTAATTTTCTCTTCCTTTTCTGGATATAAATTTTTATACACTGTTAATTCATTTTTAATTTACTTGCTTGAACAGGTGTCATTTTAATTGAAGAATGTACTGTATTATTATAATTTTAACTAATTTATCTAATATATCATAATATTTTAAAGTTTCATTAGCAGTAAAGTATTTATACATATGTTGTTTCATTGTTCCTATCCATCGTTCCACTACACTGGATTTTTCTTCATTCTCAGTTGAATATAACTTTATGTTATTATCTTTTAACAATTCTTTTACTTGTCGATTATAAAATTCGGATCCTTTATCTGACCAAATATATATTGGTTTTCTTTCTTTAAATAATGTTTTAAATGCTTCACTCACTGCTACTCCTGTTTTATTTTTCAAAGGGCTTAACCAACCATATTTACTAAAACATCTATAACTGCTAATAAATATTTATAGTGTTTATTTTGTTTTGAATATGGTTGCATATCTATTAAATCAACTGCCCATGTTTGATCTATTGAATGAACATAAACACGTCTTTTAGGAAAGATTTTACAACTCTATGATGTAGTTCATTTGCTAATTTATTTGTTAGATTTGTTTTAGACATTTTGAAGTAACTAAAATGTTTTCTTAAAAATGGAGGCAAAAGGATAAAATTTTATCCAAGCGAGGAGATTCATATAAACTTGTTTTGACAAAAGAATATAAACATAAAGCAAGTATTTATGTATTTAATTATAAAATTAGTCTAAAGGATGAAAAACAAGAAACATTTACAAATGCTTTTGATCACATGGTAGACTATTCCATAAAAGATTACCCTAATGGAAGAATTAAAATAGTACCTATTCATGAAATCATAATTACTAAACATAAAAGCTGGCCTATAAGAACATATAATACAGTTAAAAGTTATTCATGGATCAAATGGAAAGATTATTAAATAGTGCTGAAGAATTAAATTTAGAAGAAGTTATTTTTGAAGTTACTATTATACCCAATAAAAGAGGAAAAGGTAAAGCTTTAAAAATATTAGATGTCATAAATAAAAGAAGTATTATCAAAATAAAAATGATGATACAATATGTTTATCAAGGGCAATTGTAACTTCTTTAGCTTCAAATAAGTTATTAAAAGATTTTACAGATTCTCAATTAAAACATATCAATGAAAGTAGACCATTACAAAAAGATTAGCTGAAGATTTGCATGAACAATCAGGAGTAGAAATAAAGAAGAAGGAAATGATTTGGAAGATTTAAAAGCTTTTGAAAATTATCTTAATATTAGGATAATTGTTTTACATCAAATAGTACAGAATATATTGTATATGATGGTAATGAAAATATAATGAACAAATATATTTATATTATCATGATGAACACTTTGACACTATAACAAATATAACAGGATTTTAGCTAAACGTAGGTTTTGTAAAGTATGTTTAATTGGTTATACTGAACAACATACATGCAAAGATAATACAGTAACAACTATCAGAAAACAACATATTTGTGATAAATGTAACAAAATATATACAGGTAAAAACCATAAATGTGGTGAAAAATATGTTTAATATGTTACGAAAAATACACGGAAAGTAATGAAGAACACTTATGTTATATGAAACCATCAGTACCAAAACAAGTAAAAATAATAAATATATATATTTTGATTTTGAAGCAAATCAAGAAACAGGAATACATATAATGAATTTTGTATAGCTTACGATTTAGAAAATATTTACTGTTTTAAAAATAACTATGTAAAAGTATTTAAATGTGATTTCAATATTGATGATTTAAACTTGTTAGAATTAGACATAGATGATTGTTTTAGTGATGTAGAAAAATTAAATATGAAACCCTATAGGAAATTCTGTAATAGACAACTTTTGTAAATATTTCATAAGAGACAAATTTAAAGACTACACTTTTATTTCACATTATGGAAAAGGTTATGATATGCAACCGATTTTAGGATACATTGTAAAAATAAAATTGAACATAACATAATTTCTTCTGGACTAAAATTAACAGCTATGTTTATTAAAGGAATAAATTTAAGATTCATAGATTCTATAAATTTTACATTATGTGGATTAGCTGCTTTCCCAAAACATTTGGATTTGTGGGTAACAAAGGTTATTTTCCACATTATTTTAATACAACAGAGAATCAAAAATATGAGGAATTTATCCTAATAAAGAATATTTTGGTTATAATACTATGACAATTAAAAATAAAGAATTATTTGATAAATGGTATAATAAAGTTAAAGAAAAGAATTTAAATTCTATAAAGAAATATTTTATTATTGTCTATTGGATGTTTTAATTCTTGCCAAAGGTTGTACCTTATATAGAAAATTATTTTAAATATAACCAATAATTGTATTGATCCATTTCAATATATTACAATTGCTCAATGTTGTACAAAATATTTAAAACATTAATGTTGACAAATGAAACAATTGGAATTCACAAAAGATGACAATTAAAGAAGTACATTCACAAAAATCAATACAATGGTTAGAGTATATTTCTTTAGAATATAATATAATGATTCAACATGCTAAAAAGGAGGTGAAAAGAAATTATTCATTAATAATAAATGTTATAAAGTCGATGGTTATTATTATGATAGAAAATAAAATGCGTAATGTTTATGAATTTTATGGATGTTATTGGCATGGATGTACAAAATGTTATAGTCCTGAAGAAATATGTAAAAAGATAGAAATAAAAAACTATGAAAGAGTTATATGACCAAACTAAAGAAAGACTTAAAACTATTGAAGATTATCTAAAACCAAATGTAAAAATTCATACAATATGGGAATGTGAGTTTGATCAACAAAAATATCCTGAAGTTGATCCACATTTAAAACCTATTGATAAAAGAGATGCATTTTATGGAGGAAGAACAGAAACTATTCAATTATACAATAATCTTTCTGATTTAAAAGGTAGATATGTAGATTTTTGTTCTCTGTATCCATCAGTAAATAAATATTGTAAATATCCTATAGGACATCCTATTACATCTACAGAAATATCTGTAGATGATTATATAAAAATAATTATTTCGGAATAATGAAATGTAAAATATTACCACCTAAAGGATTGTATCACCCTGTTTTACCTTATAAACAATTAACTAGTGATAATACACATAAATTACTTTTTGGATTATGTAGAACATGTATGAATAAAATATCTTTTAAATGTAAACACATAGATGATCCTACTTTAAATAAACATGATAAAATACATGAAATAAAAAGATGTAAAGAATGTAAAATATTAAAATGAAAATGTATACATTCTGATGAGGAAAGAGTTATAGTAGGTACATGGTCTACAATAGAAATAGATAAAGCAATAGAAAAGGTTATGAATTACAAAAATATATGAACTAGAACATTTTGAAAAACATCTACAGATATATTTAAACTTTATGTAGATACGTTTATGAAATATAAACAAGAAGCTTCAGGATGTAAATGTGATCCTAAATATTGTAAAATGATTGTAAAAACGATAAAGAATGTAAAACAAAATACAATACATTATAGATAATACTGCTTATGATCTAGATATTGACAAAGTTAAGTACAATTCAGGATTAAGATTTATAGCTAAAATATGTTTAAATAATTTATGGGGACATTTTGGTATGAGAGATAATTTTACACAAAAGAATATTGTTTTACTTTAGAACATATAACTAAAATAGTATTTAATGAAAAATATAAAGATATAAGTACCATGATATTAGATGAAAATATTGTATTAACTGAATATAAAGAAAAGAAGAATATTCTAAACCTAATCCAAGTGTAAATGTTTATATAGCTTTATTTACAACAGCACATGCTAGATTAAAATTATACGAATTATTAGATATTCTACAAGAAAGAGTTTTATACATGGATACAGATTCTTGTATTTACAATGATGATGGTTCTGAAGCATGTAAAAAGTAGAAAATATGATGGGAAGTAAATTAGGTGATTTAACAGACGAAATTGTTTCAAAACACAATGCTAATCACATAAAACAATTTATATCTGCTGGTCCAAAAGATTATTCAATGAAACTAGATACAGAAAACTAGTTAGCTGTTGTAAAGGTTTTAGATTAAATGCTGAAGTTGAAGAAAAGATTACATTAGATAAAAAATAAAAATAGTTACTGATGAAAATGAAAATATGAAACTGTTAAATATAATAATATAAAAATAGGAAAAGATCATCAACTTAAAACAGTTAAACAAGTTAAAGCTTATGATTATATGTTTGATAAAAGAATGGTATATTGTAAAAATGAAAATTTAATTAGAAGTTTTCCTTATGGATATTAAAAAATATATAATTTAAATTTTTATTTTAAAAATGATTGAAGCTTATACCGAGAAAGATGATCCTGACGCTAAAGTTATATTAGGAAGAATAATGTTATCAGATTATCAGATATGTTGTTTAAGAGATGATGGAGAATGTCCTTTGACTCCAAAACAAATGGAAGTAATGGAAAAGTTTAAAGGTAAAAAGTTATCTAAGTTTCCTCCTGGTTGGGATGCTTTCATTAGACCTGATAAAGTTTATGAATATGTTTTTGAAAAACCATGTCCTGAAATTTAATTTATTTTGTTATTTCTTTATAACCCTCTTTAAAAACTTTAATCAAAGGAATAATATTTTTAGATTTAAATGTATCATTTTCTTCAAGGTAATCATCGCTTCGCTCGCTTATTTTAACTTCCAAACAACAAAACCTGTTAAAACCATTCCACCAACAACAAATGCAATTTCTCTATTTTTTTGATCTTCTGATGGTGTATAAAAATCACTTAGTTTAGGTTTGGGTGATAATGGAGTTAATTGTTTACTTGTAATGTAATAGTATTGTTTCATTGCTTGGTCAACATCTTCAAAAGTATTTTCGGCATGATGTTCCTTTTGTAATTGTTCATTGATAAAATCTAATCTTTGTATTCTTCTTTTATTCCAATCTGCTTGTGCTTTTCTAATTTTTCTATAGCTTTATCATGTCTTATTTTCTCTTCATTTGCATTACTACCCATATGTGAAAATAAATAATTACTCCCCGAAAATGCAAAAGCATTTGTTATTGCCCCACCAAGCATCATTGCTAAAGCACTTGCCATTTTATTAGAGCGACAAGCGATTCCCTAAAAAACAAAATAAAATAAAAAATAAGTAAGCAATCAGTTTATTACTTCATGATATCAGCAGGTATAATACCTTGCTTAATCAACATATCTTTTGTTGCCATTGCAAGTAATATATCAATGGATAACATAAAAATATCATTCATGTTAAAATCTACTTTTGGTGCTGACCTTCTAAATACTTTTTTACCTATTTCTGCATATCCAACTGTTAACAATGTTTCCACTCCAGCATGATATAACATATTTGCTATTTGTTTTCCGTCTTTTGTGTTGACATTTTATATACTAAATTTTAAATTCTCACTTTGCTCTTAATTAAATTCAAAAGGATCAATTTCTTTCTTTTGTTTTTCTGGTTTTGTTATTTCTTTAATCATTCTTTCTGGTTTCTTACTTTGGTTGTAAAAACAATCCCAATCCAACAATACTTATAGGAAAAGTACAAATTTGTAATCAACTAGGGAACTGGAGTGTTTCTTGACAGAAGGGATATGTTCGTTTGATTCATAATCTGTTTCTGTATCAGAATCTTTTGTTATTTGTTTGATTTTGAATTTTCTTTTTAATTTTTCCACTTCTTTTTCTCATTTCTGCATTTCTTATTCTTACTTCTGCACCTTTCTTACCAGCAGCTACTCTTTTGGGTCTTTTGGTTTGGGTTTTTAAATACTTCTTTTTTCTTCTTTGTTTTCTTTTGTTCAGGATTTTCATTCATCATTTTTATGTCATTATTTTCATCTTTTTTCGTAAATCGAGCGAAGCGAGTGGTTCGATATGTCTTGCTGTTGTTAATATTGCAGTAAAGGAGCAAGATACATTCCATATCTATAGTACAGTTCACAACATGTATTAGTTAAAGCATTATTGATAAAAGGATCTTCCTCTAAGTCTTGTATTAAAATTGGTGGATTAACAACTTTGAAAAACTTTGATACACCCATGACATATAAATTTATAAAGAGTTTCCTAATGTCTTGGTCATACTAGCTCCCAATCTTGCTTCATATTTACAGTATAGTTTGTTTATTTGCTCTGTTGTCATTTTATCAATATCTGACAGTTGTAATTCTTTACCCAGATATTGTTTACTATTCCCACCAGCAACAACAGATGATAATCTTTCGCGTTTTTTTTCTTGAAGGGAACCGTTCACTTCGCTCGCTTCATCATCAATATTTATGTTTTCCACAATTTTCTCGCTTAATAATTCTTCAGCATTCATTTTATACGTTTCAAAAAACGGATATAATTTATTTTTAATTTTTACAAAACTAAATACAAAATAACCCACTAATGATAATACTGCAGTATTTGTTATAATTGTTAATATTTCTAATAGCATTGCTTTTTTATTGCTTATATTTGCTAAATTACTTAAGAATTACTTAAGCATTACTTAAGCATTACTTAAGCATTACTTAAGCATTACTTGAGAATTGCTAAAAAATCAATTAAGTAACCAATAATCAGTAGGTTGATCTGTCTTTAATATTAATTTACGATGTTTCTTTTTTAAGTTCTTCCTTTATTCTTTGTCTTTCTTCCAAAGTAGGAATAACATCATTTTCTCTTAGGCAATTATCAAAACTATCTCTATCTTTGTGTAGAACATGCACAACCATTTTGTTTGTTCTCTTAAATCTTTTAAAACAGAGTTGTATCTCTGTGAAATGACCCACACTGATTGTTCCGCGTGTCTTCCTGAAAATGCAAGCTCGGACAGCATATCTTTTTCTTTGTTAGTTCTTTTGTTGCACTGCAGTCATCAATGATATATAATGTTGGATGACCAGCATATTTTTAAAGAACATTCTTAGTAGTTCTTGTAGCTTCTCTTCTTCATAAAGGGAACCGTTCGCTTCTCTCACTTCAACAATAGGATTAACAATTATTAGATTTTTGTTTTGGTTTTCTAACATCACCAATCCATTCACGATTTTTGTATGCTTTGTTCCATTGAATGGTTGGACAAAGTATGACTATATATTTGAAAACTCCACTATATTCTCCTTCTAATAAATCAAGAACAAACTCTGTTTTCCACATCCTGTTTGTCCACATATAATAGCACAATGGGGATATTTTGGTAATTCATAAAGGGAATCAGGTGTATCTCGCTCCGCTCGTTTGTTTCCATTTTTTAAGGGGAACCGCTAGTAATTAACTTCTTTAAATCTTCCATCTTCAAAATTAATTTGTGCATCTTGTATAACAAACAGATAAACATTTATTAATTTATTTGCTCCTGCTGTTTTAGTTATTTGGATAGTAATACCTTCAGAAGCATTTTCAATTCTTCTACCTGAACCGTGTAGTGAGTTATCATCTGTTGAACGTAAATCTAACCATAATGCATAATTAGTTGTAAGATATTTTTCTAATGTTGTATAAGACAAATTTAAATCCTTTAAAACTTCTTCTGTTGTTTTATTTCTTTTTGAATTTAAAGCAAAGAATTTATTTATTTCATCCCATTGTTGATATGCTTTCATTCCTTGACTGTATAGTTGATTTGGAACACCTTCTATTGTCATTTCTACTTTTGTTATGTTAGGATTATAATAAGTTTCGGTACTTGTTCTTTCAGGATCTTCGAACAACATTAGAATTCCTTTCATACTTCTAGCTGGAACATTTAAATTTATATTCCACAATGTATCAGATTTGTTTTGGTTATTTTTCTATGTCTTAGTATTCTATCGTACAAAATAACCATCTTACCATTAACTTGTTGTCTTATCTGTCTTGCTAATTCTGCATCAGTAACCATATCAAATTCTAAACAAATGTTTTGATTGTATAACTTGCAGATGTATCTGTTGATTTAATAACATTGCTATAATTATTAAATGTAAGTTCATATTCAAGTCTATCACCAAGACCTGCTTGATAAAAAGGCATATGAGTTTCTAATAGTTCAAAATCAAGTGGGATACAAAATCTTGCACCATATGCAGTTGCAATTGCTTCATCACCTATGTCTGATGATTTATCATCCGCACCAACTCTGTGTTTTAACATGTTTGTTTCACCAATTCCTTGGTATGCCATATTTAAACGTTCAGATGTAGATTTCCATAAATCAACATAACAATGATAAATATCACTATCATCAATTGACATAATTTCATTTCCACTTATACGAATTGTTGTTTTTTTAACTATTGTTCTTCCTATGTTTTGATATATAGTTGCATTGTCGTCTGTAGATGTGAGTTCTATTTCAAATGCCAATCTGGTTGTTCCAGGAACAATAACATCATTATTGCTTAGATTGGGGAATCTCACTAATAGCTGTTGATTTTGATCAATAGTTGAAGGATTATTTGTTATTGATACACTTTGACGAATACCTTTCACACCACGGGGTTCTCTTATTTTTCTGTAAGGATTTAATTTGTTTCCGTATGCTGACATTTTAAGGATTAAATTTGTTAAAAAATAATTCAATTACCACTGATACTAGAGTATTGATACATAAAGGATTATTAGTCATACTAATAAAACTTATTCTATCTCCAGCCTTAACTTCAAAAGGTGTATAAAAGTTATTAAAACCGTGTGTAACACCTTATCCAAACTCATTTTGTAACTAGTTGACTTATCATTAACCATCATCTTAATGGCTATAATATCTGTGCTTGTTCTTAAACTTACTAAACTAATACCCAATATTTGTCCTGGAAAGTTCATTACATAATAACCACCACCAACACCAAAATTAAACTTTTATTTCCATGTATTGGACCATCAATTCCAGCATATATACTTATTATTGTTCTGTCTGGTTTATTTTTAATATTACCAACTATATTTTCAACATTTAAAACTCTGATGCTTAGGGCAGCGACACTCCGGCGTAAATCTTTATCCTTAGTATCCATTGTTTGAAGCTCACTCTTCATATTTAATATTTCCTTTTTTATTTCCGATGTATCTACGTTTTTTTTTTGACACCAAGTATGCTCATTTTATTAAATAAATTATATAACTTCTAAAACACAATTAATTGGTAAATGATTAATTATCTTGTTATTATTTTCATCTCTTATTTCTAATTTCAATTCTGTTATATCACCATTTACTAAACACTTATATTCCGGATGTTCGAATCTCGCTGTTATAACTTCACCAAACTCTTTATTCTCGACTGGAATAACAGCCAATAATGTACTTGGCTTACCATCAAGATAATTATGAGAAGTGCTAACTTGTTCCAAATAGATATACAATGATTTATGGATAGCAAAATCTACAAATTTTTTCCAAAATGTAATTCATTAGGTTCAATTTACGTTCATTATTAAATCCTAACATATTTTCAAATCTTCATTTATCCTTAACTCAATAGGAGTGTTTAATGACGCAATACCATTTGTTTCATTTACGGATAATACAATATCTTTTTTTAAATTCATCCGCTATTTGTTGGAAACTATAATAACCATCTTTAATCCTATGAACTCTTTCTCCTGTTTGTCTTATAACTCCATCATAAACATTATACCAACCTACACTATATCTTATAGATTTTAAACCAATACGTTTATTTCCATCTCTGTTATCAATGTATTGTTCTAAGTTTATTGTATTATCAATATTTGAAATAGTATGAAACATTTTAATATAAAAAATGATAACAAAAGAATTTAAATATAATCCTAATGTTTCATATAATCCAGGTATTAAATATTCTAAAAAGATATAAATCTTGTCGATCAAATAATATTTGTAAATCAAAAGAAAACTTTAAAACAGCTTTCCCGATTTATTTCAAAATATCAAAACCCATCATTACACACCAACAAACCATGGAATACATGGATTCATTCTTCGTTTGATTGGTGGCAATGTCAGTTAAACTTTGCAGTCTGGTGTGCAAGTACAGGATGTGGTGTTTCTTATAATGATCATATACAAAATACTTCAAATCTTACTAAATCACTTTATATGTTTCATTTATATTATTGTATTGCCAGAATTTTAAAGAACTTAAATCACCTTTACCAACAGATTCTTCTTTCTGTTATTACAAGAACCCATATGACAAAGCTGCATATCAAAATTATGCAATGAATTTGATGTTTCTCCAAATACAGATTGGAGACAAAAGTAGAATCATCATCTAAAGGATTAGGAACTTTTCTGAATATTATAAACCAAGTGGTGAATACAGATATCATCATTCAGGGATGGTCCTTCTTTAATATTCATGATACAATTCGTCATACAAAAGATATAAGCATGGCTTGGACAACATTTATATTAGATAAATCAGAGGGTTTTACAAAAGCAGGTATTGAACGTATCAATGAAAGTATTAGAATGTTTGTATGGGCATTATTAGGGGCACAATCTCAAACAAGGGTAGAAATATTAAAAGTAGGAACAGGATTTGATGCACAAAACAATTCTTAGCAAATGTACAAGATGTAATAAATAGTCCTATCGATTTACCCACCCAGATATCGAATTATGAAAATGTTTTAAAATATGCAAGAAGTAAAGTTGATTATGCTTATGGACTTGGTTTATATATGTCTCCCAGTGATATGGTATTACAAATTGACACCATTGTTGGTTATAACAACAAAATTGTAATTGCAACAGAAAATCAAACACTCGGTTTAAATGATGATTTAAATAATAAAATTTTGATTTTACCGGTCTCGATCCTGTCGATTTCCAACCAAATAAACCAAAACCGATTCAACAATCTCAATCAGAACCAAAAAATCAGAACCAGTTCAAATAGAACCAACACAAAAAATGAATATGACGAACACGAAGATAATAAAAAGCAATAATATTTGGAAGTATTGTATTAGGTATTACAGCACTTATTATTTATAAAATTTATTAATTTATTTTTAAATATTCCTAGCAGCAGCATACAATAAACCAACAACCAAAACAAGAAAAGCCCATAAGTTGTTTGCAAACCAATTTACTACGTCTTTTGTTACAGACAATAACCAAGATACAATAGAACCTATAATACCTGGTAATGCAGCTGCTAATTTTCCTGCAAGAAAAGATAATAGTTTTCCAAGATTTTTAATTGTTTTTTATCCAGTCTTGTACACCACCTTTTGATGGTGGAGGAGGAGGAGGAGGAGAAGGAGAAGGAGAAAAGTAGTTCCACCAGTAAATGTTTCTACTATAACACCAATAATCATTCCAAAAGCAGTTAAAATACTAACTATTGTAATTCCTTGTTCTCTGAATAATGTTCTTATTCTTTCACCTAATGTTGTGTCTTCTTTTAATACTTTACGTATTGTCTCTTTAATTCTGTTTAATTGACTACGTAATTTTCTTTATTAATATTAATTACTTCTAGTCTCACACTTCTCTCAGATTCCAACTCTCTTATTCGACTACTTATTCTATTTGTTTGAAATTCATCATTATCTTCTTTAGCTTGTTCTAATTTGGTATTTTCTTTTGCTAAGTCTTTTTGTTTCATTCAGTTTTGCTAATTCATTTGCAATCTCTTCTTTTACTGTTGTCATTGCATTGATTACACTATCCATTTCTCTTTTGTCATACCTGTTTGAGTTTCCATTTCTTTGTAAGTTGTCCTTCTTCTATAAAAGAAGTTTCTATTTCTTTTACATATGTTTCTGAATTACTTGCTGTTTCTAATAATTCTTGTACTTCTTGTTGTGTAGATATTTCTTGTAATGGAATTTCTATATTATTGAGTTCACAAATTGGTGCTTCATTTAACATTCTCTGAAACTCTGCTCTACTTTTATTATTCTATCAGATATTTTATAATCGTCTACACCTAAAACATCTCTAATAAAATTAACACCGTATATTCTTTGAAGAGTGCTAAATTTATAAAATTTTAATACTCCTTTTGATAATATGTTAATGCAATTTCCTACCATATTCATCTTTTACATACAACATTGTTCTTCCATTAAAATCTTTTCTTTTTTTTTTCTTCTTTGGTAAAAATTTTTGTAATTTTGTTTGAATATAATTCATTATTTTGTTATAAAATCTTTTATAATTTTTTGGTAATTTCTTTTCGCGAATTTTAGTGTCATTGTATGATAAATCTCTTAATACCTCAGTTTCCTTATTTATATTATTTTGAAACTCTTCATCATCTTGAAAAGACGTTTCTTCTTCTTCTTCATCATAATCATTATTTTTAAACTCAGGATTATCAAACTCATCCATTTATTTAATTAAAAATTGATTCATAGTTTGGTGGATTCCGTTATCAACTAAAATTCGTATAACGATTTTATTAAAGAAAATCAAAGATTTTCCATTTTTTTTAATTCGTTTTTACTCTATTTTCTGTTTCCTCAATTAGTTTTTTCTTTCATCATCTGGTAAACTTTTTAAAATTACTTTTTTTATTTTTTTCATCTCATTAAATTTTTCTAATTCATCTAAAATAAGTTTAAATTCATCTGCACTTATCTGTCCGTCAGTTAAAGATTTTGATATTAAATCTTTTATGCTGTTTAACTTGCATTCTGCCATTGTTTTAATTTCATAATGTTTTTTGATTTTGTTGTCAACTTTCTTCTAATTAATTTAACTAGACCTCCTAAACTTCCACATACAACAGCTGCAATTTGTATGGGAAGAAAGATAGAAAAGCAATTCCTATACCAGCTAAAACAACAGATGTTGAAATTAAACTTGTATCAACACCATCAGTAACATTAACTCCGCGTTTATATTTTTGTATAGTGATTTTCGTTTATCTCTCTCATTTATTAATGTTTTTCTATTTCTGTTATTTTTGTAGTCTATAATTTTGTCCATCTTCTATAGGTAATTCTGGATATAATGGTATATCCATTGATAAATCAGGAGCTGTAGGTTGTTTCATTTTAAAAGTAAAATTGATTTTTTTTTCTCCAAAATCCAACAGAATTTTTCGCGGTGTGTTCTCCCGACCTTTTTTATTTTTGTTTTTGAAATTTTTTTGTTGTTTTTTTGGGTGTTTTAATAACGTTTTTTATAAAAAGTACAAGTACTATACTACTCCCCTTAGGGGAAAAATGAGTTTTATAAAAACCCAGGATTAAGGTTTTGGTGTGCTCTTTACAAAAAATGTTTTCTTTTTTTTATGGGGTATAAATGCAAAGTGTGTTTTTCTTCTTAATTTTGAAGTTAAAATCACACAAAATGTTGGTAAAATTTTATTTTGGATGTAAAAGGGTTTTTTCTTTAAAATGGGGGTCAAAATTGAAGATAATTTTTTTTTTTTGGAGGGGTATAGGTGTGTGATATTGTGTTATATCAAACATTTTAGGATTTCATTAAAATTAATTACAAAGAAAACAATATTGATATTTTTGGATTTCCTAGATTGATATTTTGGATTTCCTAGATTGATATATTTGGATTTCCTAGATTGATATATTTGGATATCCTTGATTGATATATTTGGATTTCCTAGATTGATATTTTGGACTTCCTGTGGTTTATTCATTCCTTTTATTTGTTTCTATATTTATCATTGTTGTTACTGTTATTATTGATATTATTATTTAAGTAGGTTTTTATTTTAGTTTTTATATAAGTTCTCGAGATGTTTTTATTGATTTTATTCTATTATATTCTAGAAGCCCTCCTAAACTACGGTACAATACGTCTAAGTGATCGCCTAAAATGTATGAACTGTCTTTACATCAACATCCTCTTTTATCTCTGTTGCCTAATTGAAAATCTCACTATACATTTTTTTTACTGGTCTTAAATGTTTTCTAATCATCCCATTTAGTAATTGGTTTCTACTTATTTATACATATATAATAAAATTGTTGCATCATTTTCTGTAAAACAAAGTAGCGTATTTAAATTAATATAAAATAACAAATATAACGTAGTTATATTATTATAAAGTGGGCGTTTGAGAGA